>CBVK0101320284.1:0-24083 GCA_900067695.1 Picea abies
TTAATAAAAAAACCCTCTAACCGTTTCTGAAAAAAAAAAAAAAAATATTATTGACAAAAATCTTAAAAACGATTTTTAAATAAAAAGTGATACTTTCCTTATCACATACATTTTTTAAGTTAAAATTATAAATTGACTCAAACTTGAACCTTGACAACTATTACAAATGTGGAAAAAAACTTAAAATCAAGGTGGTACTAATAGTTCTTTTTCAAGTTAAGTTCATTACCTTTAAAAAATAACAATTTTGTGAAAAAAAAAATAAAAAAAAATTAAAATACTTAACTTGAAAATAAACTTAATTTTTTAAATATTAAATAAAATAAAAAAATTATATAAAAAACATTTTAATTAAATATTAAGTAAAATAAAAAATTATATAAAAAACATTTTAAATTTAGAAAACAATGAAAAATAAACAATCACTCTAATCAAACAATCAAACTGATATCACAAAAAATAAAAAAAATTAAATATAGTAAAAAATTATATAACAAAACATAATAAAATAAAAAATTATATATAAAAAAATTTAAATTAAAAAAAAAAAATGAAAAATAAACAATCACTCTAATCAAACAATCAACCTGATATCACAAAAAAATTTAAATAAAAATTAAAAATAATAAAAAATATATGGAAAAAATTGTACATAACAAACATATTTCAAAAAACAAAAACAACACTAATAGTTTTTTTAAACATAAAACATAAGTTGTAAACCAGGGGAAAAAATGGGAGGTGATTTCCTCAAGAATATTTTGGGAATCACCCATGTTCTAGTTTAGTTTTGTCATAAATCTAAAACTTTTTTTAAATAACTATTTTATTTTATTTTCATATTTTATTTTTTGACATATTTTTTTATTTACATTTTTATTTTTATTTGTTTTGTGTTATTTTATTATTGTTATTACGATTTAATTTTAGCTTTTTAATAAAAAAAAATTAAAAATTGGTTTTAAATTTTAAATTAATTTATTTTTTTATAAAATTGTTTTTTTAAGATTAAGGGAGGTGTTGGAGAGCTATGGTTTCAGGATGAGGACCTAGGTCACATAGGGTTTCCTTAGAACCTAGGGATTACAACCTATATGCTTCTAGGGGACTCATTCGTTGTATATCCCTACGTCACGACACATAGAAGATAAAAGAAGGAAGTGTATTACTAGGAAATATGAGGTTATCAATATGCTCTTGGGAAATAATGTGAAGCTAAATGAAATCATGGAGTTCGAAAAATCTTTGTTGGTTGGAAGATTTCAGAGCTGCAAGATGGGAGTAGCCTCCCTAAAAAACTAGACTGAGGAGAACTTTGACATTGTTTTGGGCTACATTATGAGAAGTATGGTTCTGGTTAAAGGCTAGCTAGCCTAGTCTCTTCAATATTTTGAAGATGTGGACAAAATCTTGCAAATTTGCTAGAAATGGGGCTCTCGGGCCCTCTTTCTTTAATAGTGGCATTTATACTTTGACACATGCTTGGGACAAACAAAGTTTATACCATTTTGGATCAGACTGCTAGACCTCCCATTGATTCACCGGTCAAAGCATGTTTTCAAGAAGATTGGTAATTCCTTGGGCTTGTATTATGAAGCAGATAATTCATTCCAAGAAATAGGGTACATGAGGAGGCAAGGATCCTTATAGGCCTTGACCTAATCAAAGGATTAGTAGACTTTATTATTATTAGGAAAAGGCCCCACCTTTTTTCATCAAGCTCTTGATTACGAATGAGTTCGTTTCAAGTGTGGAATGTGCCATCGATATGGGAACCTAGTTAAGGACTATGCACTCCATTTCTCCAGAAAGGCCCATGTGAGAAATCCCTTACCTTTGATCGAAGACAATGCACTCGTTACAGAAAAAGGCCCTACCTCTCCCAAGGAACGGTCTCCTTGGGAAATTTCGTCAAACCTAGGTAAGAACTCCTCTCCTCCCTTTCCTCGTATTGACCCCTCTTGTAATTCATATTTTGAAAATTGGGAAGTAGGATTGGAATAAGGACTTGGAATCCAAGGGGACTTTATCTCCAATCTCTTGATATTATTGAACCCCTAGCCTACTTCATTCACCCCCATAGAATTTTTAGGAGGATCCCTGGTTGAATCTTTGAAACCCCTTGACTATGACGTATCCCGCTTAACCAAACTCTTTGAACAAAGTGCCAAAGTAGGCTCCCCTTCCTCTGAGACTTTGAAATAAAATATTAGACCATGTAACAAGGGAATCATAATTTTTAAAGGAGGTTTTGAAGGTGGCCTTGGACATGTGGAAGGTAAAACCCTTAAGACGCAGTAGAGAGGTAGAAATCTCACCTCTCCATTTCTCAAAAGCAAGTCAACTCAAAAATAAAAAGTGGAAAACAATAATCTTTAATTGTGGATCTTATAGCATCTGACCCCAAGGAAATCCCAAAATGATGTTGTTAACCCTGAATTGTAAAGGGTTAGACAATCCCTATATGAAATTGGCCCTCGATAGGTTAGTAGACACTCATAACCCCTAAAATCTTCTTTTGCAATAACTCATGAAAAAAGGGGCCAAATTTATACAAGACCTCTCAAAACTTCTAAAAGGATGGGAATTCAGTTTTGTGGATGCTTTAGGCCATTCGGGGGGGCTAGTCACGGACTGGAAGATCAATATTTTTTCCCTTACTAATTATTGGGGTTTCGATTTAGGGTTGGGGGTTTCCCTTCACTCTCCTAAACTAGGAAAAGAGATCAATTACTTGAACATATACAAACCATACATGAACCACTTGGAATATTGGGACCACCTCTTCTCTAGGACATGGCTCAGGAAAGGGCAGGTCATTCTAGGTAGTGATCTAAATTTCATTCTTGGTGGATCTAAATTTTTGGGGCCAATGACTCAAGTGGACTCTTGTCGATCATTTTTTTTGTCAAGGGAAAATTACCAACATTTGAGAGAAAATCTTGGGGGGAACAAGAAAATTTCTCCTATGTTTTATAGAGGTGGTTTTGCTCTCTTGATATATTGGAATATTCTTTGTATGGTTGTAGATGATTGAAATGGGTGAGTTATAAATATAAAAAAACAAAATATCTTCGAACAAAGCTCTCATTTAGCATATTTATTCATTAAGCAAGTAATCTTGTTTATGTAAAGAAAACGAAATAAATATAATTGAAAGAGATTTGTACAAAGTTTACATTCAACGAATAATTTTTCATTCCTTTTAAAATGTTGTGAACCCATAATCATCTATGACTTTGCAAGATGAAACAAGAGTAAAATGTATAGGTCATCAAAGAACTTTAGATGAGTATTTCATTTAAAACTGAAAAATATTATGATGAGCATGGATGATTTGAAGGATGGAAAATTATTTTAAAATGTAGAAACCTTGACAAATCTTACTAATCTTTCATATGTCAACTATAAATGTTTGGCGATATTTTTGTAAAAATATTCAAATTTCTAAGTATTTTATATATTTTTTATAAAATTTTGGCGATTTTTAAGGTAAAATAATTTTATGCTATAGAATTTGGGCGAATCATTTTTAAAATAGCAAATCTCATTTTTGTTGTGACTTGAAAACATATGGACTAACTTACTCCATCTAATTTTTTTTGTTGCACTCTCCCATGTTACCACGATGGTCTTCCATGCCTTGGATGTTGCAAAAGACAAGTTCTAAAATTAGCCAATAGTGTGAGAAGAACATCTAACTCGACAACTACTACTTTAAGAAAATAGAGTAAATAAGATGGAGAGAACTAACTATGTTGTTGTTACCACTAGGATACACGTAAAGAGCGCATGTTTGTTGTGATGAGTGGAGGAATGGATGGTCCAGCCAACGACGCATCTTGTAGTGTATGGCATGGTACTAATATTTCATGTTTGAAATGGTAAATAACTAAATTATGGTTGAATCTGAAAAAAAAAAAATGTCAGCCAAAAGAACAAATAGAGAAACAATGTCTTCAAAAGAAAAAATAGAGAATCAATCTCTTCAATTTGAAAAAATGTCAACCAAAAGAAATAATAGAGAAACACTGTCTTCAACCTGAAAAAATGTCAACCAAAAGAAATAATAGAGAAACACTGTCTTCAACCTAAAAAATAATGCCTTCAACTTGAAAAATAATGCCAGCCAAAAGGGAAAATAGAAAAACAATGTCTTATTGCATAACACCTATACATTGGTTTATGAGAGATCACCAAAAAGGGAGAAAATATCTACAATAAATATGGAGAAGAAAATATCTACGAAGCATATGGAGATTATTACATAGATTTGAGCAAATGTATTCTCATGTACCAAAACCAAGTCGTAATACAAGAGGGAAAATCTCCTATTTAGTTTTGTAGAACATGAAATCATTACCAAATAGTTATACAAAGGCAATCAATTCATTATTGGTGGTCGTTGAGGTGTGTATTTTAATTCATTAGAGTAGTTTATCTATTAGAATTTTTTGATTCTTTTGGGAAATTATCATTGAAATTGGGTTATCCAATTATTGGTGAAATTGCAATTTTTAACTGTTTAAAAGCATAGAACACCTTATAAAACCTTTACTCCAGTAAAAATGTATAATCTTAATAACTAAAATCTACAATTCCATCCATTATTTCAAATTTCTAACTAATTTCTGAATAAAACTGATTAAAAAATACAACTAAAAAATTCAAAAAAACTAATATTTAATAGATATAACTTATGGATCAACTATATTTGATAACAAAAGTGTGCAGATTTTCAATCAGAATCCACAATGATTGCTTTGACCGTTATACCACTAGTGCTAGGTGTTTTGAGGGTCTTTACACTAAGATTTCACATGAGTAGAGATATATAAATGATGATCTATCATCATTAACCATTCTCTCAATCCTATGACAAATTATGTTGAAAGTTATGACTCATACTTTGACGTGGTTGGCAAGGTAGTTGTGGCAAAGTACTCTAAGGTTAGTGAGTTTGACTTTTATGATATTATTTTAGCATTTCCATGATATGATGCTTTATTTCCATTATAATTTTCTTGAATATTGCACATAATTGGTGGCACAAATGTAACAATGGTTACATTGAAAGCAAAGATGGTGGGAAATCATTATTTTTTATAATGGTTTTTTCTGTTGGAAATATTAATTATAAGTCGTGAAGTTTACGTTTACATAAATTTTGTCTTTCATGGTAAGAAAGAATGTTCTTATATTTTGTCAGAGAAAGCAAGAGCATTATTAAATAAGTCAATCTTTCATCTTTCTCGAGAATTGTAAATCAGATAAAGTTAGTCAAATTTATTGTTGTCTTAATTTCTAAGTTGGTTAGATTCTATAAGAAGTCTTAGTCTCAGTCTTTATATTTTTGAGTATGTAAAGAGTTGATAAATAGAGACATTCAGTTAGTTGATACAAAGAAGCACCAACAACTGTGTTGGAGAAGTCTGAAGAGAAAAAGCTTTGTTTTTGTGATTCTGCATAAGTTGTTGGAGACGAAATCTCTGCAATACAGTTTTTGTATTCTGTAACAGTCTGCAACATTCATGTTGGTAATATTAATTATTTGTGAGGTTATAAGTATTTCTAAGTTATGTCGTATGCAAACATCTTGAAAATATGTTCTCTTTGTTTCTGCACAACCTTAAGTAGATTTATGAGTTCTTGAATTTGCACTAAAAGTATTTATTTAAGCTTATGTACTGACAGTAGCACATTATTGATTTTATGTCAAGAAATTGTTTTATTAAGTAGCGTGCAATCTACCGCACAGTGTGGGAACTATGCAATAAGTTCTAAGAGATCAATGATGAAGAATTGTACCGCATAGTTGCGGCGCGCTGTAGATCCGAGATATGGTATCAATGAAGGTTTATCAGAGAAAGTTTGATTAGAAAAGGTTTCAAGAGAAGTTTTAAAGAGAAAAAACTCTGTTGTAAGGTGACTGTTGAAATTATAAAATGGCCTCTGCTTCAAATCTGCAAACTCCCACTTTTACAGGAAAAAAGTGATGAGTTATGGTCCTTGACCATGAAGACATTATTTCAGGGTCAAGATGTATGGGAGATAGTTGAAAATGGTTATGTGGAACCAACAAATCATGCAATGCACAATGTCCTCACACAAGCTCAGAAGGATGCCTTGAAAGATTAAAGGAAGAAGGATGGAAAGGTAATGTTTTATATACATCAAGCCATGCATGAGAGAATACTCCCAAGAGTAGCATCAAGAAAGAAAGCCGAGGATACATGGGACATATTACAGACTTTTTATCAATATATAGACAAAGTCAAGACTTCAAAACTACAAATTCTTAGAAGAGATTTTGAAACTCTATCAATGAAAGACTCAGATTCATTAGATTCATTTTATACCCATGCTATTGGCCTGATAAAACAGATTAAGTCTCATGGATAAACCATAGAGGATAGTAAGGTTGTTGAGAAGGTACTTAGGAGTCTTCCTCCTAAATTTTATACTCTTGTTGTGACCATAGAAGAGAGAAAAGATCTGAGTCAGTTTAGTCTAGATAAGTTGCAACCCTCTCTCATCAATCATGAACATAGATTAAATAGATCAAATTTGTCATTGGAAAATGTGTTTTCCGCATAGTCATCTATAAGCCATGGAAGAAGAAGGGAGAGAGCTAACTATTGAGGCAAAGGAAGGACTTCTATTAGAGGAGGACTGTAACATACCTGCCCACCTAGAGATCGGGCTACGTCACTTAAACAGGCTGCAACAAACCCAACCACCCGTAGGATAGGCACGCTGCAGCCCCAAGACTCAATTCTCTGATCCAAATTAAAAAACAAAGGACTTCTCAACAATGTTAGAAGCATGCACACCACATGCATAAGACAAGATCCATGTCACAGCATAAAAGAGATAAACAACGTGCCATGCACAACAAATAACCAACAAACATGCACATTAGAATACATATCTCAGAGATAATTAAATACACAGCGGAATACATTAAACATAAAACACAGAGAGCACTTATATTTTCAAGTAAACGTTCACCAACTGGCTGCAAACCAAGGACGTTCCTCCCAACCATAGACGTTGTTGTTCATTTAATCTCAACAATAGGTCACCCCCGAGCCAGGGCTATGAATCCACAAGGACGGGTCCTAGGCCAAGTCTAAATACACAGTAGTTGGCTAAGTAGCTCTCAGGTTTCCCAACCTCACAACAATCCTAATTTCCAACTCTCTTCCCCCCTTAATCTGCAAAACCCCAAGAAAACAACACCTTTCTTTGCCATGCAGTCCCTGAGGCTGTTCCATTTCTCTCCAGGGCTCCAGTGCTATTGGTCAGGAAACCTCCCTACTGGGAATTCCAAGGACTCTCAGTTGTGGACAGTTCCATCTGAATTGCCATCAAGTTCATGCACACAGGCATCCATTCCCTCCTGGAATGATCAGTATTACAACCATTCAATGATGTCTCTCCTCTTCCTACCATTTGTTTCCATGCTCAGTCCAAGATCACACAAACTAGTAGTAGCGAGTGAAGAGGAAGAAGAAAAAGTGAACCAGTGAACCCTCACTCAAACCAAAGATGGGTTTATATAATTACTTGGACATCAAGAACCACATGGCCTCCCCCGAGAAGCTCATGTAACCCCTTTTCTCCATAAAATCGATTATGGGTAAATAAAATAATAATAAAAAGGCTTAGCCCCTCAAGCCCCCTCTATCGTGGAATCATAGCCCCCTTTCTCTTTTGTCCTTGTTTGTCTTGTAGCTAACGGTGTATTTTATTAATGTATAGGAAGTGTTACATTTCCTAGGCACTCTGGCCCCTTTTCAACTTTACCGACTCACCATCCTAAGTCATATTTACATAATACATTATAGTTTATAAGGGTTAGAACCAGGATGTTACATCCCCCTCTCCTTATTTTGGCACTATCCTCAGTGCACAACACCATTCCAATGTTATTAACATTACAATTCCAAGCCCTCTGGCCTTAATTCACATAGGCAATCCATCCCAATCTTATATACATAGGCACTCTGTCCTAAAACATGTATGCATAAAAATTCCAACCCAAAACATGTATGATGATCTTCAGAATTTATATTCCTAGCAGTAGTTCCAACCAACAAGCTCTCCTTCCCTCTCCTCCCTGCACAACTCCAAGAAATGAACCCCTTTCTCTTCCATGCAGTCCCTCAGGTTGTTCCATTTCTCCCCAAGGCTTCAGTGCACTCGGCCAGGAAGTTTCAGAGTTGTGGGTTCCAGAAATCCAGTTGTAGCAAGTCCATTGGACTTTCTTCCTTCCATGCCTTTGTCATTTAGTTGCTCCAACATCACCTTCTTTTCTCTCTTAGTATTGTACTTTTTCTAGATCTTCAACATTCATCATTTTCTTATCTGTGCGGTTCATGGATGTGAATCGATATGGTTGTTTCGTTAACTTGGCTCATTGTTTTCGTTGACATACCCATTGTGTGCATGACCCCAATCAAGAGCTATCAAAGTCTCCTCTTCCTTGTGATCACTCACCTTCCAGGCCCAGGCTCAAGCATCCCCTTCTTCTAGAGTGCCCAGTCTCCGGACTGCACGATCTATCACCATGTGGAAAAATACTAGATGTAAACACATGGCCCAATCGGACGAGTGACACATGTCATGTTCTAACTGACATTTCAATACTCCATATTCTCAAAACTTACTGACATGTGGCACACATCCCATGTGTCCATGTCATCCCAAGTGATGTCCGCAAGCCGCGTCACTTCATAATTATGGGGTCCACATCACCTCTAGGTGACATCATCATGCCCCACCACTTCGTCCCTTCGGGCTTCGGGACTTTGGGCTTTGAGAGTTTCAACACTAACACACTTCCAATTCTCCCGAACTCCGAATTCCCAAACTGGCCAATCTGTCAACATGTGTCTCCCTTATTGGACGGTCCGTATTAATCCCGGACTTCGGGACTTCGGGAGATACCGCTGCAAATATCAACGGTCCTTGTTGATTTGAGATCAACGATCCTCAATTACTTCCGGACTTTGGGTAATTCTTTCCCTAGTGATTTTCTCTGAAAAGAATTCCAGAGTACTAAGTCTCCAAAGTGAAAGATCTGGCGTCGCATGTCCTTTTTGATGGACGGTCCAAATGAACTCTGGGATTCAGGCCTTCGGGAGTTCTGGATTTTCGTATCCGTCTTTCTTCCGAAGTTCTTATCTGCCGGAGTGCAGGATATCCTACCGCATGTCCACTTCGATCAACAGTCTAGATCTACTTCGACTCTTTGGAGTTTCAATGTTCGAGCACTAACATGTCACATCACTTAATGCCTTTCAATTTACGGGGCCACGCATCGACGGTTTGAAGTAACCCACCTTTTTCCCTGCAATTCTTCTGATGCTGTCACGTATCCCCTCAGTGAAACCGTGGTTTGGATTGCAGGACCACCTTGGGGAATTAACTCTCATGTAACTTGGTTCCCCGCAATGCCTCCTGTCCGTCGATCTCTCTCCAAGCAATTTGACAATTGTGACTTAACCTTTGCTTCGCTTTCATCGAATGATCCTTTTTCACCTACCCTCCGATCCAACGATCTTGGATCTCTCTTGATCCCATAGTGGCAATCTCTCACGAATTCAAAGAGGACGGTCACGATCCTTCAAACCCTTACAAAGCATCCATGACGTTCTAAGTCTTGCGTAGATTCTACAACGCCATTGCTCCTGAGCTTTTCAACTTCACGGTTAGAATTTGATCTCAACCACTAGAATCTGACCAACAGACCCAGACCATATCGGCTCGGTGTTTCAAGCAGAAGCTTTGATACCAAACTGTAACATACCCGCCCACCCAGAGGTTGGGCTATGCCACTTAAATAGGCTGCAACACACCTCACCACTCACAGGCTTGGCATGCTACAACCCTAAGACTCAGTTCTCTGATCCAAATTCAAAAACAAAGGACTTCTCAACAATGTTAGAAGCATGCACACCACATGCATAAGAGAAGATCCATGTCACAACATAAAATAGATCAACAATGTGCCATGCACAACAAATAACCAGCAGGCATCCACATTAGAATACATATCTCAGAGATAATTAAATACACAACGGGATACATTAAACAGAAAACACAGAGAGCACTTATCTTTTCAAGTAAACGTTCACCAACTGGCTGCAGACAAAGGACGTTCCTCCCAACCATAGACGTTGTTGTTCATTTACTCTCAACAACAACTCACCCCCGAGCCAGGGCTATGAATCCACAAGGACGGGTCCTAGGCCAAATATAAATACACAGTAGTTGGCTAAGTAGCTCTCAGGTTTCCCAACCTCACAACAATCCTAATTTCCATCTCTCTTTCCCCCTCTGCCTGCACAACCCCAAGAAAGGAACACCTTTCTTTGCCATCCAGTCCCTAAGGTTGTTCCATTTCTCTCCAGGGCTCCAGTGCTACTGGGCAAGAAACCTCCCTACTGGAAATTCCAAGGAATCTCAGTTGTGGATAGTTCCATCCGAACTGCCATCAATTTCATGCACACAGGCATCCATTCCCTCCTGGAATGATCAATAAATCATTACAACCATTCAATAATGGCTCTCCTCTTAATGCCATTCGTTTCCATGGTCATCTCAAGAGCACACGAACTAGCATTAGTGAGTGAAGCGAAAGAAAAACAAGTGAACCAGTGAACCCCCACCCAAACCAAAGATGGGTTTATGAACCACATGGCCTCTCCCAAGAAGCTCATATAACCCCTTTTCTCCATAAAATCGATTATGGGTAAATAAAATAATAATAAAAAGGCTTAGCCCCTCAAGTCGCCTCTCTCGTGGAATCATAGCCCCATTTCTCTTTTGTCCTTGTATGTCTTGCAGGGTGTATTTTATTAATGTATAGGAAGTGTTACATTTCCTAGGTACTCTGGCCCCTTTTCAACTTTACCGTCTCACCAGCCTAAGTCATATTTACATAATATATTATAGTTTATAAGGGTTAGAGACGAGATGTTACAAAGACGCAGTAGCAGTCCTGAAAATAATGGTGGAAGAGGTTAAAATAAAAATACTAATTAGCCAAGTAATTAGAGACTTGATAGATCAAATATTTGGTGCCATTACTGTAAAAATTATGGACATTATGCATATGAATGCAGGTATAGATAGTATAATCATAACAAGCAAGGACAAGATCAGTCAAAGAGTGTAAATAGTCCCAACATCCCTATGTTTATGGCACATGCTAAATCAATGCCTATAATTTCTCCAATTGAATGCCATGTTGCTCAAGAAAGTCCATGTGGCATATGGTATCTAGATTCAAGCTATAGTAATCCCATGACATGAAATTTAGAATTGTTTTCTAGTTTGGATAAGTTAGTCCAAACTAAAGTCACACTTGGAACCAATATCCAAGTCACTATCTTGGGTAAATACAGTATTAATATTTCAACCAAACAAGGGGAGCAAAAAGTTATACCTGATGTATATTATGTTTCTAGCCTAATTTTTTTTTTGATGAGCACAGGACAACTATTACAAAAAGGGCATAGAATCTACATGGAAGATAATCATTGTGTGATTTTGGACATATATCCAAGAAATCATCTTATCACAATAATCCATAAGATAAGAAACATAATTTTTCCATGGACATTGAAGCCAACCATGCAGAGAAAAAAAGTGCAAGTTGTCTATAAAGAAAAATATGTGTAATCTGACAATTCATTCAAAGAAGAAATCGAAAAAGTAAGTGCACATTGTTCTAAAGAAGAAAAATGTAGTGCACGCAGTTTCAAGAAAGAAGAAGATAATGGTGCAGAGTTGCAAGCAATAGAGAATAAAGTGCAGGGCATCATGTCAACTATTTGCATATTCTTTATATCTTTTCGTCCTACAAATCGAATGATCATGAGCCAGGGTAATGGATATTCATGTAGTTCAACTATATTTTGTCTTGTAGTGTCCTTCATAATGGTTAAGAATATGTGTTTCCTCCTCAGAGGTCACATGTTCAAATTCAGAGGAGGTAGTGTATGTACACCTCTATAGACTTTAGTATTCAAATAGCTGAGCGGAGGGGTCCCTTGTCCAACAAAGGAAGAAGTCTCATACACCAATTATCCCGAAAACAAAGCAATCTCATACACCAATTTTATATCTAGCTTAACAATGACCTTAAAATTAGATTATTATTTATTAATAATCAACTATCACTCTTCTGATCAGCTCTGCGTTCTTCTCCTTATAAAGTATTACAATGGGTTTCTTTCCCCCCTTTTCCGACTTTGTAGTGGGACAAAGAAGTGATAGCTGTGTCGCACTAACAATTGTCACTTTTTCACTTTTTGTTGTGTTTCCTGCATGTTGTACCTTTCTACCCATTAACTTCTCTTCTATGCGCAGTTTTTTCGAACCCTAGTTTTCTTGCAGTGCATTGTTCTATTCTATCAATTCTATTCTATCAAGACCCTCCATGTGCGTCGATCTGTTTTTATTTTTATCCCCTTTTTACTTTTTATGGATTTCCTTCTTTTTCTTCTTTTTATTTGTTTTTCTCATTGTCTCTCCCTTACTTCTACTATAATACAATATATACAAATCTTCTTACTGCGTGGTAAATTTCTAACTACTAGGAGGTCAACTGTCCCTATACAGTTTCATTCGACTCCCATTGATCATTCCTCTGAGTTCTGTACCTCCTAAATCTCTCAAATGTATAGCTCCCCCCTCTATGATAGTTTTCACTTCATATGGTCCCAACCAATGCATTCTGAATTTTCTGGGATGCTAAAGAAATTTATTTTCGTACACCAAGACTAGGTCTCCCTCCTTGAAACTCTTCCTTTTAATATGTTTGTCATGCCAAGCTTTGTCCCTTGCTTTTTGTACTTCTTGGTGAAATCCTGCTAGAATCATATCTTCTTCCATCTCCATTAGTTGACTTATCCTTTCTTGTATTGTGCCTCATTCTGTCATGTTGGTGATTGCTGCTACGCGCAGACTAGGTACCAAAAATTCTAATGGCACCACTTCTTTTTGTCCATACACCAACTTGAATGGTGTCTGTCCTGTCAAATTTTTTCATGTAGCCATGTCTGCCCATAATACTATTGGTATCTTCAAATCACAATCATCCATTTTGACATTGTAGATATTTGTCAAAGCATTCTCTAGGATTTTATTAAAGGCTTCCACTGTTCCATTTTCTTGAGGGTGATATGGTGTAATCTTTTGATGATAGACCTCAAACTCCTCAGTCATAGCCTTGATAGTACTATTGATGAAGTGAGTTCCTTGGTCACTCATAAAAATTCTTGTTAATCCAAATCTAGGGATCACTTGCTCAAACAGGAAGTGTGTTGATGTCTCTGCACTACAATCTTTTACATGTTCTATGATTCCAGCTTCCAAAGTTATGTCAATTTATTCTTTTACTTTTTGCTTATATATTGGGTTCAATCTATACAATCATTGTTTGACAGATATAGCCTTAGGTTTGAGAGGTTTCTTCATCTCTCCTAGCTCTCTTGCGATGCCTTTCATCTCTGTAAAGGTTGTTGGGAATAGGTCATTGTACTCGCACAGTAACTCGGTTATTCTTTCTACTGTTTGTTCATCCCAGTAATCTCCAATACTGGCCATTTTGGGATTATCATTTGTCCCAATATTTACTTTCTTCACCTTGATTAGCGCAACAAATACTTCTGATTTGAGAGATAGACCTTCCACCTCTCTTTCTCCTTCAATTTCTGTAATTTGAATGTTGCATGGGTCATCTTCATCTAGTGTTTCTTCCTACACATGATAACATGAAAGTAGTTATTTCTCTATTTGTCTATTCTATTGTTGATACTCTGTTATAAGTTTAACCTCTAGTTACTTAATAAATATCACCCCTCTGATCTGTTTGAGTGTTGAATCAATGTTGGGGTTTTCATGTTCAAATGAGAAAGTGACTATAAAATTTTGTTGTAATGTTGTCCATTATGAAGTGCCTCTGTGCAGTTCCTAGTCTACATACCAGTTTGCTGGAATTCCTTCTAATGTGTGAATGAAGTGATGAGGCCATTCTTCTGGTGGTGTCATCTTCCATAGTGTTCTACACTTGTCCAAATGTTCTGCCGGTGTCCCCTAACCATCATATCTTTGTAGTTCATTGCTTCCCTGTTCTGCACCGAATCTAATGTGCAGTAATCGCCTACATTGGTACTAGTCCTTGACCGTGTCTTTGTGTGCACCCCACCATCTTTCAAGTGTTTCCTTGAGTGCTATGTCCAAAGCTAAGAGCCTTTGATTTTTGAACACTTGATCTTCGTATATTGTTAGGAATTATTATAAGTCATTCAATCCATGAAAAATGGGAGGTTCTCTTATCTCTGTACCTACCCATCTTACTGCGCGGTCTATTATTATGCACCTTCTTGTAGATACTTTATGTAATCTCTGCTGCCAATTCTCCAACCTTGTATCTGAGTCTGAAGCACATGATGTGATTCCTCTCCAGATGAGTACTCCATATGCAGTTAGATTTACATAATCTTCTTCTCGTGCGGTGATTCTTTATAATTGGTTGATTTCCTCCAGGTCTAAGCAAGTGGGTTCTACAAAAATTTCTCCTTTTGATGAGTTCAGTGGCACATCGACTCTATATTCTCCTAACTCGAATGTCACCTTCCTTGTCTTCAAATTGATTATGGCCTGGTTGTCAAACACCCAATCCAAGTCAAGTAATTTTGGATAAGGTGTTGTGCCATACTCTATTTCTATCATTTCAAAATCGTCTTTAGTGCACACTCCCTCCAGATCTACTGTCACACCCTTTATCCTTCCAATTGGAAAAACCTTGTGTTGATTTGCTAGCTTCAACTGAACAGGTGAATATCCTAATGTGGGCTCTCCCATACATTTCCATGTCGTTTTGGGTAACACATTTACTTCAAAGCTTAAATCTAGTATAATATCCCCCCTGTTGAAATATCCAATGTTGGCATTCAGTCTGAACTCTCTACTTGTCCTCCTCCTTGTATGCAAGTGATTAACTATTTTATGCTCTAGATTTCCCTCTACATCTGTCTTACATATTTCTAACATATTTTTTAATACTTTAACAGATGATGGATCATTTAGTAGTTTAATACAGGATTGCATAAACTCCTTTATGGTATTTATGTGTCCTAGGGGTTGTGCTTCATTAGTGTGATCTAGCGATGAAGACATATTGTATGTTGGTACATCCTCAGTATGTTGCACAGTTGATGTAGATGCAATGTCTAGCTTCAAGAATTCTTGTTTGGCTTGCTTGAATAACTCCTTTTTGTTTTGTGCATCAAACTGCTTCTGTGGTTCGACATTCTTCTTCACCCATTGGTGTTGTGTTGGATCTTGTCTTATTGCGTCATCTCGTGTTTTATCTCCTCCACACGTAAATATGTTGATATTTCTTCCATCATCCCTTGCTTCTGCATAAATCCATTGAACTGATTGTTATGATTCCTCTTTTCCTAGATCTTCCCCAATAGTGTCGAATAGTCCTTTGTGTCGTGATCTGATGCGCGACAATACATACATGTCGCAGGTGGAAGTGGAAATTATCTTTCATAGTGTCCTGGTTGTTGACAATTATGGCATACCATCAATCCTCTGCCTCATCCAAAACCTCCTCTACCTCATCCTACACCTTTGTATCCAACTCAATCTCCTCGTGGGGCATTGTAATGAGGCACCTGATTATACTGTGTGGGGTTATACTATGGATGCACAGTATTATACTATGGCGCAATGTTATATGGAGTTGGTACTTGGTTAAAATGTGGTGAAGATTTACCTGTCATAATTTATGCCTGCTCCCTATAGGTGTCTGATGTTCTTTCCCTAGTCATTAGCTCCATTTTTCTGTAATATTTGTCATGATGGCCCACTGACTTGCAAAAGTTTCAATATGAACTCTTAGGCACTGTCTGGTATTTTTGCTTCATTGGACAATGATATGGATCATGCCCATGTGGCTTACAGATCTCACGCCATAGTCCTCCTGTCGGCAAAGGGTTTGGCAATCCTGTTTCCATGTACTGTGCAAATGTTGGGAACTCATTCTTGTGATGTCCTTCTGTCCTACATGTGGTGCACCAAACAACTTATATTTTTTCCTTACTCCTGTTCTAGTTCAGTTGAAATGTTAAATTCTTCAAATCCTCCTTCAACTCCTCTATTGCTATATCTGTCTTCTGGTATTCGTTCTCTTCTAGTTTTAAAGCTACCTGTAGAGCCTCTGCTTAAGTTTGAAACTTTTGTTGTCTCAAAGGGTATTTCAAGTGTGGTAGTAGGGAATTCACAAATAGATTTCTATGATGCATATATGTCATGACATACTTTAGCTTTCCCTTCAATCGTTTGAATCTTTGGTCAATCTCCCAGACAGATTCCCCTATTTTATGTTTGATCTCTATAATCTCGTTCATGTACTGATCCTATGAGCTAGGCTTATGGAATTCATTTATCAACAACTTCTTGATATCCACAATCGTTCAGGTTGTTCCTGGTGGACTGTTTCTAGCTAAGCTCATGTACCAATCCACTGTGTGGTCTCTTAGTGTGATAGCTAACTACACAAGTTTTGTATCCTCATCTATGATATGATTTTCTTCCCAGATCTTTTCACAGATGAACAAGTTCTTCTTAGGGTCCTTAGATGCATTTCGCTTGAATTTTGGTAACCTGATGGTGGGATCATGTCCTGCCATCCTGAATGATGAACTGCTACCTCCGCATGGTGTATATCCTTGACTAATATTCCTAAACTGTCTCCCCCAGTTGTTTCTCCATGTGTGGATGTACTTCCTACTATGTTTCTTCCACTGAAATTTGGTTGTCTAAACAATGGTTTTCTCTCTGGTGTATTCATAGCACATGGGTTTATGGGTTCCACACTGACATTGATATGGATAGGAGTTTTTCCTTCGGTTCTTGCCCTTCGATCTCTTGTATTCCTTTCATATGTTGCACACATGATTTCCTCAATCTTCTCCAAAAATCGAAGATCCTCTACCTCTTGTTCATCACTTGTCAAGCTTTCCCTCACGACTATGGCTCTCTTCTTATTGTTCATCTTGTATTGGTAGGGTGATCCACTGCGCTTTCTTCCAGCTGTTTCCATGATCTGATTGATCTGGTATTCCTCCATCATGATTGGATCCAAGTCCTCCTCCTTCTTTTCTTTATCCATCTCTTCCTCCATTTCTCCGTCTCTTGTCAGTGCTTCCCCCCTTCCCCCATGCATGCAGGGAAGTTTAGTTGCTGATGCCATTGTCATTACACCTTTGTTATACAGTAAAATCTTGATGGAAGTATACAAATATATAATATACCTACCTCTAGGTACCTTCAAGAATTCTTGATCTGCTGCGTTGTAATACTTCGCAGTATCTACTACAAATTATGTGATAAATCCTGCAACAATGTTGTGTAACTAGAAATCTATTGCGCGTGTAAATTTATTGTCAACTTGTTGTAACTGCATGATCTCCATTGAATTCCACTCTAGCTGTCTGGTCTGATTTGTATGGTGATTTTATATCAACCTCAATATCCACTCCTACAACACATGTGGCAAATCACAGAAAAATACTTTGTGCAAGTCGCTAAAAACGTACTTGTCCAAATATTTGTGTGGTGTTAAATTTGGGTTTTTGTTATCTTTCTGTGCAAATTTCATCTCCTTTGTTTTCAACCATCTCTCAATCTCCTCATTCATTGGGTTCCATGGTCTAAACATCCCCTTTTATATTATCATTCCTTTAGCGTTTCCTCACCAGATTTGACATTCTTTTCACGATTCTTCAGCAGATCTCATTCACTCAATCCCATTTTGTTCCAACTGGAAACAAAACCATTTGTTGGTTGCTTCTCTCTTTTTCTACCTTTCTTGGGCTGACTCGGGTTCAGGTATACCATGGTTTCCAACAAAACCCCTTTAAAACTATCGACCCCTCTGGTAAACCAAAAGGAATCACAGTACGCAAAGTGCATTGTGCAGTCTCACCCGAGATAGTTCTATTGGTGGCTGCAATGCTCAAGTGATTGCAGCCTGGGAATGAGTGGGGATCTGGGATTAAACTCTATGATCTTAATTTGTTACTTTAACATTGAACTTATATTAAATACCCTATCATTCTTATTCATGCATGTAAAATAGTAGATCTAACTAGTCATTCACGTGTTTGTATAACATCTAATCATTGACAGTAAAGGAAATACACAATATTCAATCACATAACACGTGATCTATCATGGTTCACCCCTCCTGGGACATATCCACCAATATTTGGCTTCTCTACTATTTTATTATGGTGTTTCCAAAACTACAGTGTTGCGTGCATTACAACTCTCCATCAGCAGGTCAATATCTACAATGAGGTGGACTAGATCACACCAATATCCTCAACCTTTGATATAACCCCCAATATCTACCTTATTTCCTCTCCTCGACTCAACATCTTACAAACCAGATCGGATTTACAGTCATTCTTGTCCTCTCTTATCAAAACCAGAACATTAAGAAACAACAACACTTGAACAATGTTCGAACCCCGACCTAAACCTCCTAGGTACCTACTTATACATGTTTTTGTCTTATCAACCATTACATATTCTTCCCAAAACCCTAACCCTATCATGGCTAGGTCTTATTGCATGCATGCCTCACATGCTTTCCTCTTCTTCATGTGTGTCTATATTGCACGTGCTTCTTTTCCTGCATGCGCGTCTGCCTTACACATGTTTCTTTTCCTGCATGCACATCTACCTTACACGTGCTTCTTTTCCTCAAAATTGGGCCTGCGCCCAACAGGTAGGACATTGGAATCTTACATTTCATTTGTATACATATTTTCATTATGCATCCATGTTAGTACATATTTTCACTATCTTGCATATACATTCCACTGCATTCTCATTTTACATATTATGCATCCATGTTAGGAACTTGCATTCTTCATTATATCATTATTTTATCATATATAGTTTTACTGAATTTTTTCATTCCAGTATGAATTTGATTTAACGCTAAACCTGATGGGTCACATCCTACGGTTTTTACTACTGAAGTGTTAGTGTTGTTAGAACTGGGTGCATGATTGCATGTCTTGGACAATTAGAGATGTTGATGTTCTCATGCACTCTATGGTGAGAATATGTCCCCATGTTGGAGCCAGATGTTACCCCCCCCAATTCCTAGGTGTAACTAGAGTAGATCATGTCTCATAGCCTACAATGAAGACAATTATCCTAGCCATGATGATGAGTAGCATGTCCACAGATAGCAGCCCAACACCCCCCCTCTCAAATTTCCTCTTTTTCTTTAGATCATCCAAGCTCATCACATTCAGTCAAATTAGTGTATGGGAGATGGTAAGCCAACATCACGATGAAGTATGATATTCCTTCTTTCATGTGAAGTGTTGTGCTTAATATACTAGGAATTTGGATGAGGATCATTGGCTGAAGTTGTATAATAGATTACTAGCTCAAGAAGTTATGTTTGTTTCCTTGTTTCACCTTGGTGGCCAACATCTCTACCCTAGTCCTATGTTGTCACTACTCGTGAAAAAGGGGTACTACTTTGGGGTCCTCACAAGGGTAACGTTCTGTTTCCCCGCCATACTTAACACTTTCCATCCTGGAGCCTGTCACAATGTACTAAAATTTGGTAATGGGTCATGGTCGATTCTCTCATGAGAAGAGGGGTTGAAGGCCTAGAGGTTGATTGCAACTGCTAAGAAAAGGAAAAATATTTTTTTCTTAGGCCTTTCTAATTTCTATTGTAGGCTCATGTTGGGATTCTTCCATATCCCAAGGGCCCTCGGCCAAATAACCAAGGGTGGTGGCAAGGAAAAATTTGTGTGGGGTCTGTCCCAACAGAAAGCATTTGATGATATGAAGCAACGCTTGTGCTCAACCCCAGTGATTTCATTACCTAATCTGCAACATCCCTTTGAGATCGAGACAGATGATTTAGCCTATGTTGTGGATGCAATCATCACTCAACAAATCCACCCCATGACCTATCACAGTGAGACGCTATCATGTGTCATTTGTAATTACCCTACTTACGAAAAAGAAATGTACTCCATTGTGAAAGCCTGCTTCCAGTGGAGGCATTACATTCTCAGGAAGTAGACAGTCATCCACACTTATCATAAGCCATTGCAGTTCATGCAGACATAAGGAAAATTGTAGAATGACCGCCATCAGAAGTGGTCCACATATTTACAGCAGTTCCACCTCAACATCAAGTATAAAACATGAAGTACCAATCGAGTCATTGATTTCCTCAACCGACCTTCAGTTGAGGAACTCACCACAATGCTAAAGTTTTGTGTCCATGAGACCTCTAAATGTTCCCACCTCTATGAGATGGATCCCAACTTCTCCAACACCTACCAGATGTTGGGCACAAATACAACTATTACTAATTTCCATCTTTAAGACGAGTTTTTGTGCCATCTGGGCCATCTCTATGTTCCATCAAGCGAGCGAGCGAAGATGATTTGGGAAACCCACTACAATAGACTGGAAGGACACTTCGGCATGGAAAATACAGTTGAATTACTGCATGTATATACAGTCCTACACTACCTGCGTTATTTCCAAACTGGCCACTAAGAAACAAAGAATGTACACTCCTCTTCATACTCCTGATAGGCCATGGGAATCCATCTCAATGTACTAAATTTTGGGCCTTCCGTCCACCAAGCGTGGAAATGACTTTTTTTGTGGTTGTTGATCACTTTTCCAAGATGGTGATTCTGGTCGTCTGCAAGAAGAGCATAAAAAAGGAGGCCACTTTCAATCTCTTCTTTGAACGAGTGTGGGTACACTTTGGGATCCCACAAACCTTTATCTCATATCAGGATAGTCAGTTCCTTAGCACATTTTTGTTGAGCCTTTGGTTACTGCTGGACACCAAGCTCACCAAGTCCACTACCTTCCACCCCCAGACGGGTGGCCAAACTCAGGTCGTCAACCGGATGATCGTGCACATCCTACGCATGTAATGTTCCAAGAACTCTCGCACCTGGGATGAGA
The DNA here is from genome assembly GCA_900067695.1 of Picea abies. NCBI lineage: Eukaryota > Viridiplantae > Streptophyta > Pinopsida > Pinales > Pinaceae > Picea > Picea abies. The sequence goes on from CBVK0101320284.1 coordinate 21,061, forward strand.
TTCTTCCCTATGTTCATCACATTTACAACAGATCCATACATAGATCAAACGAATGCAACGCCTTTTAGGTGGGGTTTGGATTTCAACCATTGGGTCCCATGGACATTACACTACCCCTTGCGGCCACCTAGGTAGACTCATTGCATGCTCCAACTGAAGATGAAAAATCCACCTGGTTTATTGAGCGGATCCAACACATCTGCCAACATGTTCAAGATAGTTTACAGAAGTCCAATTCCAAGTACAAGCAGTGCCATGATCAACACCATGTGCCAAACTAGTTTCAAGTGCAAGACAAAGTTTGGTTGTACTTGTAGAAAGAATTCCTAACAAGGCCTCATTGGAATCTTCATCCACTTTGTTATGGACCTTACACCATCACCAAGGATGTGGGTGACAATGCGTTTGAGCTCAACCTTCCCCCCTTCCTTGGCTTGCACCCAATGTTCAATATGGACCTCCTTCAACCTTATTTTCTACCATTATTGGACACCTCAGAGATAGAAGAACAATTGACACCAATAGAGATCAACCTTGAGTTCATGGAACAACAATCCACTGATCATATCATGGACACACAAGTCAAGGGCACTCACCAGCAGAGGATCCAACTTTATCGAGTTTTCAAATAGGGAAGCTCTTGCACCAAGGTAAGTGGCTCACCCGTGGTCAAATTCAACAGAAATTTCCTCATCTGACGGGGGAACTCAACACAATGGATACCATTGCTTCCTAAAGGGGGAGGATTTATCTAAGAGGATCTCAGTGGCTCAAAAATATTTTTTTTGGCAACTTACTATTTTTAGCAATCCCAACTTCTGAGGCCATTTTGAGGGCCTAAATGACATTTTTTCACGATAGAGTACCTCAATGAGAGTTGAATGCTCTGATTGAGCCCCCTAAATGAATCTCCTCATCAATACCTTTCGAACGAGAAATTGTGCGCCCTAAACAAAGATTGTATGCAAAAGTTACGACACTGGGAAGTTGATGTACTAACTTACCCCAACGGGGCCCACATGAATTTTCGTGCTTCATCTCCTAGGGTTAGGTTTTTGGATGTCTAGGGTTTTGGAATTTATTTTTATTGTAAAAATTCCTTTGGAGCCTCATTGTACTCATTTTCTTGCGAATGAGTATATCCATCAAATATCTTCTCAGAGATAAGCTTCCACCATTATAGCAAGCTTGTTTTCAGTCTACATTTTACAGTTTTCAACATATTTTTTATTTAATAGAAGTCAAGTTTTACTGTATCTACACTATTTTTCATTGTGTCTCTATGTTAATATTATAAATATGTGGTTTCATTTCATTCCTCTCATAAATCTGGATCAGTGGTATCAAAGTGGTCTATGCCTTGAAATTTTTTTTAATGTATGTCCCTGACATAGTCAGGGTATAGAGAGTTGGGTCTCGAGCTTGTTTGTCTTGAGGAAAAATGCTCTCACACACCCAAGAAACCATCAATGGAGGGTGAAAATAAAGACAACTGGACAGGAGATCCTTTCAAAATGTTTCTTTAGGAATCCCTTGAATGACAGAGGAACGAGATGATGGACAACTTTGCACAAATCCTTCGATGGATACCGACAAGTGACACATCCATCTCAAGTGGAGGCACCTCCCCCTTCAAGGTACAAATAAATTTTGATATTCCTATATTTGAACACCTCCCCCTTCAAGGTACAAATAAATTTTGATATTCCTATATTTGAAGGTCAAATATATGTAGATGTTGTAGATAAATGGTTAAACCTTCTATAAGGGTATTTTTTGTCCACAACTTTTCTGATAGATAAAAGATTACATTTGCACTCCTCAAGGTTGTCCCCCATGTCAAATATTGGTGGGAGACATTCTGTGAGAAAAATAAAATAGAGGGATCCACATTATTTTCAGTTGCACCCACTTGGGGTTCCTTCAGGGATGCTATTAAGGAACAATACTACCCTATTGGAAGTTATGATGACTTGTATACAATATGGACCACACTACGGCATGAAAGATACCTAATAGTGATAGAGTTCACTAATGTATTCCATACCTTGCACACCAAGATGGGTATCAAATATTCTGAGTGAGATCTAGTGCTCAAGTACCATGGTGGTCTGCATAGATACATCCAGACAGAAATGGATTTTTTGTACATCTCATCCTTGGTCGTGACCTATCGATATGCCTTCAAAATTGAGCAGAAGATGAAACAAAAGACGTGATAGTTTGAGTTTGGAAACCACTCATAGAAGAATCAGGGAAAGGGTAGCCCCAACTCGCAGAAAAAAGGACAGAGAAAATATGGGAAACCTCAGGACAACCAATTCAAGTTGCAAGCAAAGAAGGACAATGGGAAGACAAAGAAAGATACCGAGAAGTGGTGCGACTTCCATAAGAGACCCTGGCATAACATTGTTGATTTCCACTCAAACAAGTCATCAGTGGTTGAGGTGAAAGCCTCTGAATCAAATGTGGGTTCCCACTCTGAGTCAGAACTAGAAAAGGGGAGACAAATTATTGATGTGGAACCCACTGCCATCATTGCCACCACCAAGATCTAGCATGGTGAACCTGATGAACCAAAGGAAGGCAAGCACCTCTTTTATTCATAGATGTGGGTGAAGGATACTCTGTTGCACTTCATCATTGCTAGTGATATCTAGAAGAACCTCATCTCAGTAGAAGTCGTCAAGCAGATGGCCCTACTGACAACACCGCACCCACAACCATACACCATCGAATGGCTCTACCAAGGAGGCAATCTTTGTGTTAGCCAACAATTCCACCTATCCTATGGCATCAAGCCCTTCAAAGATGTTGTATTGTGTGATCTCTCTCCCCTTGAAGTTTGTGATGTTCTTTTACGCCAACCTTATTTATGGAAACATCATGTTATATATGATTCTAGGCCTCACAATGTTATTATTACTTTGGACAGGAAATTGTACAGGATACCTAAGGTAGTCCCACCTACTTCCATTTCCTTGATCTTTTCCAAGCAATGCAGGAAGGTCATCTCTCAGACC
>CBVK0101320286.1:0-18573 GCA_900067695.1 Picea abies
GATATATAAACCAAATAGGCGTACGCCGTATTAGATCTACTTAGATAACACTTTACCTAAGATCTAGTGTTGCAAGCATCTAAAAATACCAATACAAGTTACCTCCCATGCATAAGAAAAAGAAGCATACGCCTTAGTCTTCTTGTTGTCCTCCAAAGTTTCTCCAAGATTATATTACTCAAGAAAATAGTTTTGGAGAAAAATACTCCAAAACCCTAGAGCATAGAATGGAAATGAAATGGAATGAATGACTAGAGAGAGAGAGAGTTCTAAATCAAGTAGCATAACAATAACTCAAGATATGGTCAATTGGGGAGGAGAAAAGAGATCTATTTATACTTGGAGAGGCAAACCTACCTCTCTTGGCTCTAAGCCAAGTGTCCACCACAAAGCAAAGGAGTAGATCTCTAGGCTAGGGCGCACCATCTAGGGTTTGAAAGCTAGATCTAGGGTGTAGAAAAAAAGAAAAATCACTTGGATAGATCCAAGGGTGTGTGGGAGGCTTGGGATTGATGCCAAGGTAAATGAAGAGACTCAAATAATTTTTTAAAAATTATTTGTGTAAGTTCAAGAAGAGGGAGGGCACACTTCTCTTGGAGGGCACACCTCTTGGGATGAGGGGAAGGTGATGAGAAGTGAGAGATGAGTGTAGTGGGTTGGGATCACACAAAACCTCATAGGAGATGTGGTGGGATCCGTGCTAGGTAAGATGAAGAGCCTCTCACAATCAAAAACGAAATTTTCATTGGAGAGACACAAAGGGGGGCGCAACTCTCTTGGAGAGTGCTCCACAAGGTCAAAAATCAAATTAAATGCAAGGATGGGTGAGGTGTAGCAAGTGCGATCACCTCTAAGGGTGATATAGGGTCTAGATGAGGTGAAAGCTCAAGAGAGGGGGCCACACTCAAGTCACAAAATAATTAAAAAGGGAAAAACGTCAATCCCCCTAGGGGGGTGTGATTTTTTAGTGTGGAGGTGGTGTAAGGGGTTAAACAAGGTTGAAAAAGGTTGGGAGGCTAAGGTTATGCTTAGGGGGTCTCTCTCTAACCATCATTTCAACATTTCACATCATCTAACTCATTATTACAATTTTTACATCTTGCCATGTTTGGACTTCAGCAATTAAAATTGTTGTTTTAGACTGACTGACACTTCGGGTGGACTAACCCATGGCTAAAGTTGTCCGAATAAGCTGAAACTTGGTCCATGGATGTAGGGGGTTCTATTCCATTTCTTTTGAGCACAAATACCCCGAACAAAAGTCCAAGGATCCAGTTTTTACAATTATTGCTCAAAAATAATTAATTAATTAAATAATTAAACCTCCAAACTTAGGGAAGTTTAATTAAAAATTAATTAATTAAAAAAAACTAACCTAGACTCGACGGAATTCCGCGAAACTTTCTAAGATGTCTTACATGGTCATTTACAATGATTTCCCTATATAGTTACCAAAACATAAGTCCCCTACAACGTCGTTCACCACTTCGAAGGACTTATTGCAAGTGTGAGAGAAAAACTCAAGGAAAATCAGTAAGGCTGAAAAGCCGAACTGATAACCTGAGGATAAAAAACCCTCAATGAAAGGAACTCTCCCAGTGAACCGATCCCAAGGTAACTGACCTAGACATGACTCATGCAGACCTATTACATTATTAACCCACGCAGCAGTGCGAAAATTCCAATTACAAAAATAAGTGTTGGGCCAAACACTGCCCTGTAGAACCAAAGTCTTCGACAACACGGCATCCGATGATGCATCTCTTCATGGCATACGAGTTGACCACCGGTGCTAAATGGGCGGTCAACACCCCCTAATCAAAGAGAGACTTAAAACTTATTAAAATGAACCTACACAGCTTTCACAACATTTCACTTCAAATTTCAAAGCATTTTCAATTTCTTCAACTTATGCAAATTCACATTTCAAGCAACTTACTTTTCATGTGATTCTAATTTCCAAGCAATTTAATGTTTTGAGTCACTTTCTCTCATTGTGGATGTTTACATATACTAAAGCACATCTATTTTTATAAGCATTCTTTATTCATTTAGAGATATTTGTATAAAGCTAGTATTCTTTTAACTATCTAACCCATTGTGTAGATATTTCACTATCTAATTTATGGTTATATCATGTTGTATTTCGATTTGTAGATAGTATTCATATTCGATTTAAAAGTGCAAAGTAATTTCTTTTATTTATTGTGAATATCTTGTAGCAACATTCACTTTTGTATAATTGTAATTTGTTGTATACATCTTATTGACTCCATTTACCCATCTTTAGGCACTAGTCTTAGTATAACTTTTAGATCAAGGGGTTTTCTTGACATTAAAGATTTGCATTTGCATTGTTGATTATCATTTAGGTTAGGTCCCCTAACTCAAGATTTAAAATTAACTCCTAGAACACTCAATCAACTTAACTTAGTTAAGTAGAGTCTACCCCCCTTGGCTTCCCTAGGAGTGAGCCTAGACGGAAGAAGTCCAAGTCAAGGTGACAGTGGCTTTGGACTTAGGCTTGTGCCTCTAAGCACACACCAAGTGCGTTGGAGACTTCTCCACGTTAGTAGGTGTGTATAAGGACGGCAACAGGGACCACTTCCCTAGGTACACCAAAACTCAACACTCCCTCTTACCGAGGAAAGTGTTTCTCACCAAGCCCATCTTGTCTCTGAAGTAGACACGTTTTCCCCTTGGAAAGGTCTTGCTGAGAATGTCTGCCTTCTGCTCATCAGTCAGAATGTACTGAAGTTGTACTACCCCTCGCTGAACCCAATCTTTGATGAAGTGGTATATGATCTCTATATGCTTCGACCTGTCATGGAACACTGGATTCTCAGTTTGATACAACTTTGATTATCGCAGTGAATGACAGTCGTAGGCAACTCCTGACCAAATAATCCCACAAATAACTTACAAAGCCAAATGGCCTCGCAACTAGCATGACTGGCTGCCATATACTCTGCCTCAGCTGAACTCAAAGCAACTGACTTTTGTTTCCGGCTGAACAAGGAAACAAGTCCTGACCCCAACCCAAAACAACACCTTGAGGTGCTCTTGCTGTCAATAGCACATCCTGCCCAGTCTGAGTCTGTGTAGCCAACCAAACTCACTCCATCCCCTCTGACATAGTTCAAACCATAACCCACTAAACCTACAATGTACCTCAAAACATGTTTTGCCCCAATCCAATGATCAGTCCTCGGCTCCACCATGTACTAGCTGAGAGTGTTCACGACAAAACAAATATTTGGTCGAGTGTTGACCAGATACATCAACGATCTGATCAACTCACTGTATCCTATAGCATCCACCAACTGGGAATCTGAAGCACTAAGCTTCTTCCAATTGGTGACCATGGGTGTAGACATAGCTCTACAGTCCTCCACCTGAAATCTGCTCAAGATGTCTACAGCATACTTCCCCTATCCCAGGAAGATGTGACCCTCCTCCTGCCATACCTCCATGCCCAAGAAATAGTACATCAACCCGATGTCAGTCATCTCAAACTCCGATGCAAGACTCATCTTGCACTCAGCTATGAGATGCTCCGCTCTCGGGATGAAAAAGTCATCCACATACAGAATGAGAATGAGTGTGTCCTCACCTCTAATGATGTAATAGAGGTTAGGATCAGCATCGCTCTTCTCAAACCCCATCTAAAGCAAACATGAGTCAATGCACGAATACCAAGCTTTGGGAGCTTGCTTCAGACCATACAGTGCCTTTCTCAGAAGGCACACGTGAGACTCTCTCTCATTCACCTCAAGCCCCTACGACTGCTCAATGTACACCTGCTCCTCAATAAAGCCATTGAGAAATGTGGTCTTTACATCCATCTGATGTATCCTCCAACCCATCTCTGTCACTATGGCAATAAAACTCTAAATGTAAGTGTATCTCGCAACTGGTGCGAATGTCTCATCATATTCAACTCCCTCTACCTGAGAGAATCCACGCACCACAAACCGAGCCTTGTGTTTTTGTATGCTGCCATCTGCAGCATACTTGGTCTTGTACAACCATCTGGAAGTCACAACTAACTTCTACACTGGCCTCGGCACCACCTCCCATACCTAATTGTGCATAATGGATTCATACTCCTCCAGCATGGCCTCTCGCCAAACCTACGGGTCAAATGCCTGCACAAATGTCATGGGCTCTGCATCTCTGATGCTCGTCACCATCGCCAAGTACGACCCAAGCCTCTTTGGTGCTATGCTCTCTCTGAAAGATCTCTTGGGCTCGCCTACATTCTCCATGGCTTCCTTTGGGGTCTCCTGAAACCATCTCGGTTTCCTCTTCCCTAGAGTAACCAAAGGAGAAATAATATCTCTGCACCCAAGAGTCTCTGCCTCAGATCTAATCCCATCCTCTAAGATTTTGAAGCCTCTGCACCCTCTGCATGAACCCTTTCCAACTGTGAACCTGAAGTTGTGCAAGGTGACCCTTTCACCCCTGAAAATGGTGCACTCGACACATGTGACTGTGTTCCCTCTGAAACATCCATCTGAGTCTCTGGAACCTCCTCAATACTGTCTCTCGGCTCGAGAGACCTCCTGAAAGCTCTACCCTCCTCAAATCTAACATCTCTGCTCACCACCTCTCTCCGTTGTGATGGAATGTAGATACAGTAGGCCTTCGAGACCTCTAAGTAACCAACTAGAATACGTTGCTGGGATGTGGGGTCTAGCTTTGTCCTCTTCTCTGAGGGGACATGAGAGTATGTCAAGCATCCAAAAATCATGATATGCTCAACATCGGGCCTCCTCAAGAGTCCTCTTCCCAAAATTTTGTGGGGACTCATGTTCTACAGATAAACTGCAACAGCACTTGCCTCGGCCCATAGGTATAGAGGCAGTGACTGATCATGCAGCATCGATCTTGTTGCACCTGTAATGGCCCTCTTCTTCCTCTCGACAACCCCGTTCTACTAGGGGTTGTAGGGTACGGTCATCTGCCTCCTAATCCCTGCCTAGATACAGAAGTCCACAAACTTTGTGGAGGCATACTCACCTCCATTGTCCAACCGCAAGACCTTGATCCTCTTTCCTGCTTGGTTCTCCACAAGAGCTTTGAACTCTTGGAACCTCTTGAAGACCTCACTCTTGGCCTTCAGGAAATAGATCCAGGTCTTCCTTGAGTGGTCATCTATGAATGTGAGATAGTACTCACAACCTCTCAAGGACACATGAGACATAGGACCACACACATCAGTGTGAACTAAATTCAGTATCCCAGCTGGCCTGGTGTCACTGCTAGGGAAAACAACCTTGGTAAACTTACCAAGGGCACACCCTCTGCACACACCCTGATGCTCCAAGTTGAACTGTGGCACTCCTGTCACAACCTCTCTCATCCCTCCAAGAGCCCCATGATGAAGGTGAGCCATCCTTCGATGCCACAATTCACACAACTGACTGTTGTTGTCGCTACTCAGAGCCAAGGCATGTAGGGGCTGAAAAAAAAATCTGGATTCTGTATAGTTTACCTTCCCTCAATCCAATCACCTGCCCTGAGGTGAGACGAGACCCCTTAGGGTGTATGAGGACCTCTGTCCCTCTAAAGGACGCCTCAAGACCCCTATCCTGGAGGGTGGAAACTAATATCAAATTCTTCATCCCAGGGACGTACAACACATCCCTGAACGAAATGGGTGACATACTCTCCCGCTGAAATGTAATTGTGCCACGACTAGCAACTCTGACGATGATGTCATCAACAAGAGCAATCTCCATCTTGACCTTTGAATCTCTGAGGTCAGTGAAGTGCTCTCTAACACCAGTCATGTGGCTTGAAGCCCCATTGTCTATATAACAAATGCTAGGTGTAGACTCAACTAAAGTGCAACAAATAAGCCACACTCCCTCTCAAACTGTGTCGTAAACTCCTCATCTATTGTAGTTGTTGTACCACCCGGCCTCTTCTTCCTATTGGGACATTGTCTAGCAGAGTACCCCATCTTCTTACAAGCAAAGCACTTCACTTTGCTCATATCCCTCTTCTGCCCAACGCCACTCTCCTGTGGCTTGGCCCCCATCTTGGGACCCTGTCTAGCACCCTTGCCAACCTTCCTCTTGCCCTTTGTCCAAAGAGCAAGATCCTCATTGCCCTCAGATATACGTTGTTGTCCTAAAGACCCAGAGTTGCATCTCAACTCCTCTTGTATGAAGTCGTCCCAGAGTCTCTCCCAACTAGGCATGAGCTCTCAGGCCACAATGCCTCATACAAATGAACCCCAAGGTTTGGAGAAGTCGTTTAAGGTTGTCCTCACCAAAAAGCCTAGATCCACAATATCTCTGACTGCTGCCAACTCATCTCGAATCTGTGTAAATCTACTAAGGTATGATGTCACCGACTCAGACTTGAGCATCTGAATGCTCCTGAGCTTCTCCTGCAGAACCATCTTTTGGTTTTGATTGGGTCTCTGGTAAAGTTTGCACAATGAGGCCCACACCTTAAAGGCATAGTCCTTCCCAGTCAAATGGGATATGACGTGGTCTCTCATTGCATCACAAATAGTCCTCTTAGCCTTGGTGTTCCTCTTCCTGAACTCTGCTACCAGCAAGGGAGTAGTGACAAGAGGAAGAACCACAGGAGCTTGAACTATATCCCATAGTTCAAGATCCTCCAAGACGAATATGATCCTGGTCTTCCAAGGGGACCAGTTGCTAGCTCCGGCTAGCCTATCCTCTGCCCTCATCTAAGACACCGACATGGCTATCCACTGAAACTAACACTGATGCTACACACTACAAAAGAGTACAGCCTCATTCATGTCAACACAGGTGTGAAAGGAGGTGGTCCACAAATGTCCAAAACAGTCCCACAAAACTGCTCACTATATGCTCTACAAATCAGCAAAACTTAGCCACCAAGGCTTTGATACCATGTCGAAATTTGAGGAACTATGAGGGTTGCCCAACAAGCTTGTCTTATGACCTCTTGTTGGGCTCTAAGTTTGGTTATGCAAATCTGTCATTTGCTGCGTTTTAGGACAGCAAACAGGTTTGTTTACTTCTGCCAAGAATTCTTCCCTCAATTGATGGTTATATGCTCTTTTAAGGTTCCCTTGCAAGTAGTTTTAGTAACCAAGTGTTAGCACATGCAAACCTCAAAATATATAGCACTCCTCTAGGATCTTAACAAGCTCCTACTACTAATTTAAGCACTAAGCATACATGAAAAATGAACACAAGTATATTTGGTCAACATGACCCTGGCTAAAACCCCCTTGGGGAAAACCAGTTTAGAATGAAAGTGTATATAAGTGATGTCCAAAGCATGAGATACAACAAGTAAGCAAATACAATGGAACATGTACAAGTAGCAAGCTCCTCTCAAGCCTTGCTAGAAGGTTCCAAGAAGAATGCGCCCAAGCGAGTTCGCCCTCCTCCCTTTGTTGCCTATCCCACAGAACTGAAGCGCCCTTGATCCTCCCTTGACTAATGAAGAAGTCTTTGCATACAAACAAGTTGTTGTATGCTACCTTCACACTGAATCTGTAAGATCTGCAATAGCTCAGGTATTGCTAGTGCCTGTCAAGATTGCACCCTCCTCCAAGAGTGTGCCCTCCTCAAAGCTAGAACACTCACCACAAAATAATAAAAGTCAAAACCTCCATGATCCCTCCATGAAAGTAGGCACCCAAGCTCCTGTTAATGTTTAAGCCATTATTATAGATGTTTGCATTTCATTAGATAACAATAGCATAATCCAAGATCACTAAGAAATACACAATCACAAGAGACACAGCATTTATCCTGGGAAACCCTCTAGGGGAAGAAAACCCAGCAAAACTTCCTTAATATAGATAACCAATACAATGCCAAGAGATCTCTATGCTAATACAGAAAGTCCTCTCCTAGATATGCGCCACTCTCTCTCTCCTTTGCCGGTAACAGATCGGAACTTGTCTCTCAAACTGAGGAAGTGAGTTATGTCCAAGTGAGGCGCTAGCCTCCTTTATTTATACAAGTCTGGCACGTGTGAAGTGTCTCTTCACTGGCAGGGCCGACTTCTCAAACTGGGTGGGTAAACCCACCTTTATTATATTTCTAGGTCTCTTTAATATCTACTGGGGCCGACTTCTTATTCTGCCTATTACAATTGTATTTTGACCAATCCGCAAAAGGGGATTTGGTCCTATTACAATAACCGACATGATCAATCCACAATGGGGATTGATCCTATGAATAATATATCAATAATAATAAGAATACTCTTTGCAGTTACATTATTTCAACACTCCCCCTTAACAATAAGGGTATTCTTCAGCAGCATCATGCGAGAGAGAGAGAGGACAGCATCATCAACAGCATCAAGAGGGAGGACAGCATCATCAATATCATCTTGGCTGGCGTATCTATAAATCATCGGAAGTTTTCTTCATCGGCAGCATCATCATTCTCAAAGGAATGCCATCATCATCTGCATCAATATGTATTAGTATAAAAACTGATACATCATCATCATCACAGCACAAGGTTGGCTCATCACAATACAAGACTGGCTTTATGTCACAACTGTCAAGTCGGAAGCTCAGTACTTGTTTCATCTCATCGTCTTGCTTTACGTCACAGCACTCAAGCTGGAAGCAAGATACTCGTCCTGCTTTACGTCACAACCATCAGGTTGGAAGCAGGATACTAGACTGGCTTTACGTCACAGCTATCTAGCCAGAAGCTCAGTACTAGTCTCATCATATCATCTTGCTTTACGTCTGATAGCTTGGTCAGAAGCAAGGATCATCTCTTCTTGCTTTACGTCTGACAACTCGGTCAAAAGCAAGGAACATCTCTTCTTGCTTTACGTCTGACAACTCGGTCAGAAGCAAGGAACATATCTTCTTTCTTTACGTCTGACAACTCAGTCAGAAGCAAGGAACATCTCTTCTTGCTTTTCCTCTGACAACTAGGTCAGAAGCAAGGTACACATCTCATCTTGCTTTACGTCTGACAACTGGGTCAGAAGCAAAGAACACATCTCATCTTGCTTTACGTCTGACAACTCGGTCAGAAGCAAGGAACATCTTGCTTTACGTCCGACAACTAGGTCAGAAGCAAGGAACACATCACATCTTGCTTTACGTCTGACAACTGGGTCAGAAGCAAGGAACACATCTCATCTTGCATTACGTCTAACAACTCGGTAAGAAGCAAGGAACATCTTGCTTTACGTCTGACAACTAGGTCAGAAGCAAGGAACACATCACATCTTGCTTTACATCTGACAGCTAGGTCAAAAGCAAGGAACATCACATCTACTCCCCCTTTCGAGGAAGGTCCTTTCGGACTAAGCCAAGCTTATCTCGGAAGTACTCAAACTTTACACGAGATAGAGGCTTGGTCAACACGTCAGCAACCTGTTCATCCGTGCTAATGTACTGGAGCTTCAAGGCTCCTCTTTGTACCATGTCACGGATGTAATGATAGCGGATCTCTATGTGCTTCGACCTGTCGTGGAATACAGGATTCTCTATCATCTTTATGCAGCTTTGGTTGTCACATACAATCACAGTTGCTCTCATCTCCAAGTCAAATAGGCCAGTCAGCAACTTTCGAAGCCATATAGCTTCGCAGCTAGCAGAACATGCAGCAATGTATTCCACTTCCGCTGTGCTGAGAGCAATACTAGATTGCTTCCTACTCTGCCACGAGATCTTAGCTGATCCCATACTGAAATAGCATCCTGAAGTGCTTTTCCTGTCAAAAACACTTCCTACCCAATCTGCATCAGTATATCCACTCAATGTGAAATCATGATCTTACTGAACACTTACTGAACACTTCATCTTTAGTCTTCAAAAAATATATCCAGGTTTTACGAGAGTAATCATCAATGAATGATACATAATATACATACCCGCTAATGGAGGATGATGGCATTGGGCCACACACATCTGAATGGATGAGTTCTAGGACTCCTTCTGTCTTGTTGTCCCGCTTCGGAAAAGGGTTCTTGATATTCTTCCCTTGTGCACATCCATTGCATATGCCTTTATGGTCACCTTTGAGTTCTGGTAAACCTGTGACCGCTTTGCATATGTATGGTAGCGCCTTGTAGTTGATGTGGGCTAATCTTCTATGCCAAAGTTCACATGAGTTTTCAATGGCATGGGTCATAGCAGCCTCTGAGTGACCCTTTAATTTATACAAGCCATTTTCTTCATTACCAATGACGATTGCTTCATTTAAAGTTTCTCCCTTAGCCCACATAAGAACTTCTCCATCCATAAAGGCAACTCTGAAGCCTTTCTTCTCTAAAGCTGAAATGGAGAGTAGGTTCTTCTTCAAGCCTGGTACATATAGTACATCCTTCATTTTTAGTGAATTCCATGAATTCAGTTTATGGTTTGATTCTCCCACTCCCATGATGGGATACTGATAATCATCACCAAGTGTCACTTTCTGAGAAAACTTCTTCTCTGAGATACAAGAGAGAATATTTCTGTGTCCCGTCATGTGCTTGGATGCACCACTATCAATGAGCCAAGAGTCCTCTCCAGGTGTTACAGATACTGAGAGGGCTGAGATCAACACATGATCTTTGATCTCCTCTCTCATCATCTTTGCAGGTGGTTCTTCGTCTTCGACTACATGGGCATGGAGCCTCTTTTGTTTTCTCTTGTATTCTTCTTGTCTATCTGGACAAAACTTCGCAATGTGTCCCATCTTGTCACAATGATAGCATTGTACAGATCAGTAGTCTCTTTCCTTTCGTTGTCCTTTCTTCTGAAATCTCCTTGGATGAGATTCTTTATGATTGAATTTATTTGATTGTTGACGCTCTTTATGAGTCTCCTTATGGAAGTAAGGTTTCTTCCTTCCTCCTTTGGTGTGGGTGGCTAGGGCTTGATCATCATCCCTTACTAGTAACGCTTCCCAATTTGTTACTCTTGTTTCTTCTTGGATGCATTCTTCCCATAGGCTGTCGAACTTCAGTTTCTCCTTTCTGGCACATATCGTCTGGATGAAAGCATCCCAAGGTCTTGTGAGACCATTTAGGGCCATCATTATGAGTTCGTCTTCGTCTATGGTATCTCCAATAGCTTCTAGTTGTTCTTTGAATTCTGAGATCTGGAGAAGTATTCTTGAAACATTTCTCCTTTCTGCATCCTTGTATTCTTCAGTTGAGTTCTAAGATTCATCTTTCGGTTTATGTTCTTTCCTTCATATAGTCTGGTCAAGGCATCAAACATTTCTTTAGGGGTCTTCTTAGATGACACATAAGGGATCAGATGATCCTTGATTGAATCTGCAATGATTCTTTTGGCCCTTATTGTGTCCTTTTGATGCCTTTCCTTTTCTGCAGCATCTTCGGGTTCCGGTAATTCTTCCTTGAGAAATCTTGCTAGGTCATTCTCTTCAAGAATGAGGCCAATCCTATACTTCTAGGCACGGAAGTTTTCCACTCCTTCTAACTTGTCAACAAGCTTAATGCCTGCAGACATCTTTACCTGGAGCTAGGAAAATGACCGAAAAATGAAAGTGCTCAAAATCAAAAACTGAACTTACCAGGAGATGCGCTTGGCTGAGGCGAGTTGTCTGGTGTGTTTGGATCTGAGAAAATCCAACTTTTGCTCCTTCAAATTTGATCTGCAGATTTCTGGACTAGTGCTTCTGGTACCTCTGGTACTCTAGTACTTCTAGTTCTGGTTTTCTGGTACTTCTGGTACTTTGTGAAACTAGGGTTTCACTTTACGGGAGATCCAGCCACTGAAAAGGTGCGTTGATGATGCCAAATTGATCCTTAGGGGAGGGCGGAACTTTCTAGATAGTTTTAGGGCTGAAAAGCTTCACTTTTGAAAAACCCTAATTTGCAGGTACAGCAACAATGACGTTTTTCCCTTGCGAAAGATGCTTCCTTCAGCTTGGCTCTGAAACCATGTTAATGTTTAAGCCATTAGTATAGATGTTTGCATTTCATTAGATAACAATAGCATAATCCAAGATCACTGAGAAATACACAATCAAAAGAGACACAGCATTTATCCTGAGAAACCCTCTAGGGGAAGAAAACCCAGCAAAACTTCCTTAATATAGATAGCCAATACAATGCCAATAGATCTCTATGCTAATACAGAAAGTCCTCTCCTAGATATGCGCCACTCTCTCTCTCCTTTGCCGGTAACAGATCAGAACTTGTCTCTCAAACTAAGCAAGTGAGTTATGTCCAAGTGAGGCGCTAGCCTCCTTTATTTATACAAGTCTGGCACGTGTGAAGTGTCTCTTCACTAGCAGGGCCGACTTCTCAAACTAGGTGGGTAAACCCACCTTTAATATATTTTTGGGTCTCTTTATTAACTGCTGGGGCCGACTTCTTATTCTACCTATTATAATTGTCTTTTGACCAATCCTCAAAAGGGGATTTGGTCCTATTACAATAACCAACATGATCAATCCACAATGGGGATTGATCCTATGAATAATATATCAATAATAATAAGAATACTCTTTGCAGTTACATTATTTCAACAGCTTCCCTCATCCAATGCCTCCATTCTCTTCTCAATGCTCCCTCTGAAACTCTCCAAGTGAACAAATGAGTGAATGAGCCTATGTGCCCTCCTTGAATGGCCTAGATCACTCCAAGCCACATCTAATCAATGGGTGAGATCATCCCTAAAGAATCTCACTAAGAAACCCACTTTGAGTTGAGTTTCCTAAGTTCACTTTATGTCCCTCAATTCACCCACAAAGTGAATTAATTCACTTTTTCCTTAAGTGACAAATTCCACCGTTTTTACTTAAGTGAAGTCAATGTGGAATTAGACATAAAGTACAAGGTACATAGTCACAAATATTTCCCTCTTGTGGTTATAGACTCACAACTACAATGGGACCACTTCCCAAGGTACACCAAAACTCAACAGGAATATCTAGCCACCGGGGCGAAAATCTCCTCGTAATTGACTCCCTCTTTCTGTGCAAATCCCTTGGCTATGAAGCACACCTTATACTTCTCCAAGCTTCCATCTACTGCATCCTTGAATTTATAGATCCATCTAGATCCAACCACCTGTTTTCCCTCTGGCCTAGGCACCACCTCCTATACATCATTCTTCATAATGGAGGCATACTCCTCCATCATGGCCTCTTGCCACACTCCATGTTGTGCAGCCTTCTCATAAGTGGAAGGCTCGACATCTATAAGCTCTATCATGAGTGCCATGTACCCAAATCTTTGCGGTGGTTTACTCTGTCTAAAAGATCTCTCTAGGCGTGCTACCTGTCTAGAATTACTGACTGTGAACATGTACCACATAGGTCATGACCTAGGCTTAGTCTCCTATGAAACAGCCTCGTGTTGCTCATCCTCCTCACCAGTCTCCTGATTGTCATGTCCACTAGTCTCCCTCTCAACACTAGTACCTGTACCTATACCCTGTGCCTATGACTTGGTACTTTGTACCTCCTCAATCTTTTGCCCTACGTCCTCTACCGTCGCTGGCATATATCTAGATGTCCTCAATGCTCGCTCCTCCTCGAACTACACGTCCCTGCTTACCACAATCCTCTTGCACGTTGGCACAAAGATGTGGTAGGCCTTGGAGACCTCACTGTAACCAACCAATATCCACTTCTCTCATGTGGGATCCAGCTTTGTCCTCTTCTCCAAAGGGACATGACAATAGTAGACACTCCCAAAGATGTGAAGATGACTCACATCTGTTCTAGTACCTATATAAACCTCCTCGAGTGTTAATTTCCTCATAATAGTATCGAGACTCTTGTTCTATATGTATACAGTTGTGCGACAAGCCTTCGCCCATAAAAACATCGATAACCCCTAATCATGTATCACCGCACGTGTTGCACCCACATTGGTCCTGTTCTTGCGCTCTGCCACTCCATTCTGTTGCGGGTTATAAGGAACCGTGAGCTCCTTCTTAATACCCTCAGCAGCACAATATTCCGCAAACGTGTTAGAGGTGTACTTGTTAGAATAATGTTCATGTGCTCGTTTAACCATAGACAATGCTACACCATTGTCACCCAAACATAGGCACAAAGCCGCCCCCAAGCACCTTAACCTTTGAAAGAAAGAATGATTCCAGGAAGCCACACCAAAACCAATAGATAACCAAGAGAGCGCACTTTCTCCAAGGGTAACGCACAAGAGAAAGTACCAGAAAGACTGAACAAGATAAAACCATACAACTGCAGTTGTTGTTGATCCTCCTCCAAACTTGCACATTGTTTATGGTTTCCTGAGTGAGAGTGAGTGAATAAATGAGCCAAGACGTCCTCTATTTATATTTAATTTGTCCAGTGACTTTTATGGTTGGGCCGACCTAACTTTCTCGTAAATATATTTTATGTTTATCTTTTTCCTGTGAGGCCAACTTGTCTTCCTGGAGGATAATACCTCAATATTATATATTCTGCTAAGCCGACATGTCTTCTAGGGTTTTCACACATATGTTTAGGGTTTCTCTTGCTTTTGGAATATTCTATTCTAGTCAAGGTTACATATGGAGGTTAATACCTCCTGCAGCTACCATAATATCAACATTACACATCCCCATTATCCGATCTAAGTACCCAGATCCTCCTACCAGACTAATTCTCCACTAGAGATCTTAACTCCCTAAACCTGTCAAAGACGTCGTCCTTGGTCTTAAGGAAATATATCCAGGTCTTCCTGGAGTAGTCATCAATAAATATCACGTAGTAGCTGAAGCCACTAACTAACTACACACTCATAGGACCACAAACATCTGAATGGATTAGATCCAAGATCCCCTTGGACCTATTCTCGCTAAGATGGAAATGCCTTGCGGGCATACTTTCCCAATGCGCAACCCTTACAGGGTCATGCTTCTCTGTTGAAACCTTAGGCATTCCTGTAAATGCCTGTCTCAAATGACCCAATGAACAAAAATGCAAATGTGTCATTCGTCTGTGCCATAACTCTCCCAAATCAGTGTTGTTGTTGACCTATGCTTTCGCTAGCTCAAAATGTAATCCGTAGACTTTTTCACTATGAACCCCAATCACCTTCTCCATTTTGGCTGTAGACCCCGTTGGTCTAATATACACCTTTCCTCCACGGAAGGTAACCTCAAATCCTTTGTCGTCCAGGGTTGAAACTGATATGAGATTCTTGGTAAGACCAGAAACATATACAACGTCACTAAAACAGATTGGTTTACCCGACTCCCTCTGAAATGACACAGTGCCTATGCCTTGCGCCTTATAGCGCGCATCATCTCCAAGCTCAATATGAAGGTCCACGCCTCCCTCCTACAATCTACTAAAGAACTCCTTGCGCCCAGTCATATGACAAGAGGTGCCACTATCCACATACCAAATATTTGTGACAGTTGAGCTCAACATACATGCAATAAGGCATAAATCCTCCTCAAAGATCTTCGCAAACTCCTCTACTCCTGCAGAGGCTGCCATCTATGGCTTACTCTTTTTCTTTTCTAGACACTGTGAGGCAAAGTGCCCAAACTTGTGATAATGAAAACAATTGACTTTGGAGAATTCAATGTTCTTCTTTCCACCTGCTCCACTCACGAAGCCCTTCTTCCTAGACTTTCCCTTGCCTTTCCTTGCAAGAGCCAAAGCCTCCTCACCCACAACCTGAGATGTTGTGGATGATCCACTCACCTGACCAAGACAAATTTCCTCTTGCACAAAATCATCCCATAAGCACTGCCAGTTAGGGAGCTTCTCCCGAGCTACAATCCCATGCACAAATGAATCCCATGGCTTTGAAAACCCATTCAGGGCTATACATACTTGTTATCACCAATTCTTAGGGATAACCAAGGAGATGATGTATCGAGGCCCTCAGGTTCCACACATGGAGTACCAAGAGAGAGCTTGACTAGCAATGTCCACTTGCACAAACAGAGACCCACCTCACCACCACAGTTCCAGGTTCATCATGGGGTTCATCATCATTGGGACTTGCTCCATGAGGTACAAGCCAAGTATTATGGTGAGTGTCATTTCAATATTTGAGGCATTTGATCAATATTTGAGGCATTTGAGTTTGTTGCATTTTAAACTACTTATGATTATGTAACGTCTACTTGGAAATTATGCTCTTTACCTTGTTTCACTTTGGTGGTTGCCATTGTGCCTTAGTAAGTGGGTCACCCTTAGGGATAGGTTTTCTACTGGGAGGTCCTCTTGACAATTCCTCGTGCCATTCCCGACCATACTTGTCACTTTCCACTTCATCCCCTCATCTCCTTACCTTTTGGGATTTTTAGGTGTACTGACCCAAGAAGGGATTGTCCCTCATTTCATGGGAAGATGGGGCTAAAGGCCCAGAGGCTTGTAGCTAGCAAAGGATAAAAGCCAATCATGAACCTTCTAGATGCTTGCCCAGGGATCCCAAGGACAATGAAATGTCTCTCATAAGAAATTGATGGGACCCCTGAAAAATAACTAACACAAAATGCCAACCATGGTGGGGCATGTGTGGGCATTGTTTTTCATGCTTAGGTAGAACCTCCACACATGTTTTCAACTTGGGGAAGCACGATGTGACCAGGGTAGAGTCAAGGTGGGCATTGTTTTTCATGCTTAGGTAGAAGCCCCACCTTGGCTTCAACCTGGAAACATCTTAAGAGAATAAAAAGCAATAAATGGGCTTGGAAAAACGTTGCATTGAAAACGAAGGTGCAGCATACCCTCTACAAAGGCACCCATAAATGAGACACTACAATCCCTTGTATGTCATGAACCCCATGCACAAAAGTCTTGCCCCCATCCATGTCACTTTGTCCACATGACCTAAAGAGGGGTCCACTTGGGAAACACTCCTGAACTTCAGGTACGATTCACCCAATAGGTCTTTTTCTCAACCCTGCCATACCTAACCTTCGCAAATTGCATAGGGTCTTTGAGCACTTGTTTATTTTGATGAGGTGGTTTGGATGTACATGCTTAGATGGCTCTTTTATTGATTTGATTTACTCATCATGGTGCATTTGACTTGAGATCCTTGGAGGGCGTATTCAATGTCTTTGCAGGACCTAGCTGCTAGACAGATTTGGAAGAACAAGCCTAGCTTGGGCTTCCTTGGGGCTTGAAGCCCATAAGTTGGATACCATGGCCCATACACCGTACGACGATGCTAGCCTTTGGAGGTCTGAGGAGACACCACGGAGGACCTAACCTAGCCCTTAGCCATCCCAACATCTTGCATTTGAGGCTAAAACGTCACAATTTGGAGCTTGACATCACCCTAGGGATAGGGTTGTGGTGGTGGTGGTGTTGTTGCTTGACACTTGGCACGTTTTGATGGGAGAAAGCTTGGCTTGCAGGAGGAAGACCTAGTGCATGAGAGGAAGGCCCTAGAAGGCCCAATGACGTACATCTTCTCCTCCAACAACTTGCAAAAGGTGCCAAAACGTCACCCTAGAAGAGGGATGACGTCACTTTAGGGCTTTCTTATGTGCTTTTTTAAAGATAAATTTGAATTTTATAATGTAAAGGGGCAAAGTAAGGGTTGTTGCCCCCTTTGTGGTTTATCCTGAATTAAGTGGACAAACACTTTTAGTAAGATTTGTATAAATAAGGATCACTTCTATTTCGTTTTCATATAGCTCTCACTTGAGAGAAGACATTCTTGGCTGAAATTTGCGCCCTACTTGGGCATTTTTACATATCTCTCTTGTCACTTGCTCTTGTAATGGTTTTTCATTTTCTATTGGATGGATGAATGATGCGCTATCTCTAGTGGAGGTCTATTTCTTTCTCTATGGTGGATTTTATTGGTTAAAAAGAGGATTATCTTGTTAATGCTTGGACTAGGTAAGGAATCTTTGTTGCTATTGCTTTTTTTCTTGGTTTCAAGGTTAATTTGCTTAAACTTTTGGGGAGTATAAGTGCATACAACCCCACTAAGACCATTATATTTGTCTTGAAATGCTTTGTTGCATAAGTTATTCCTAGGAGTAAAAGGGTTTACACCCTCCTAGGGTTTTTCCTAGCTAGCTTAGCTTGGCCTGGGGAGTAAAAGGGCTTACACCCCCAAGGAAGTAGCTCAACTAGCTCTTTAATTTTTGAGAACCCACAACCCAATAGTTAAAGGCACTAATCTTCTTGCATTGGAGAAACAAAATCATTGCATTGGGATACATGAAAACACGAGATATTGTAATTATCTCAGTTGGAAACTTTTGCTTATGCTTTAAGCTTGCTTGAGCCCTAAGGGCGTTTTCTTTAGCCTTGTAATTGTCATTGTTGTTAATAAATTAATGCTACATCCATTAGTGTTGCAAAAAAAATCACCTTCTTACATCATTTACTCACTTTTCAACTGTGGAAATTGACTTCTAAACCTAGATTACTGTTCTTTTGGTTATTGGCTATTTTTCTGACGATTTACTTGTTGATTTTTATGGTTAGAACTTGTTGCTGTAGCAATTGTTTGCTACAACCATAAGGCTTCCCTAACACTTTGTTGATAACTTCACTTCGTAGCCCTAATTTGCCATCAAAGTGTTGATATTATGGTAGTTGCAGGAGGTATTTACCTCCACGTGTAAACCTGACGAGAATAGAATATTTCGGGAAGCAAGAAGAAACCCTAATTAAT
>CBVK0101320293.1:0-10269 GCA_900067695.1 Picea abies
TTGTTTTCAGTTGATATTAGCTTGTAGTTTGTTCTGTATTCTCTAACCTTTCCTCCCACAGCTGTCATGCCCTCCAAGACCCAACAGGGCATGTAAGCACCCTCGATTTGCTCACCAGGCGACGAATTGGGTGAGAACAATGACCTGAAAATTGTTGACTACACGGATATAACAATTTAATTCTTAGGCAATGTGGTAATGAATAAAATTATGGGTGCTGCCACTATTGACTAGGATGATGATTTTCCTATGTTTAATGTATCAAATTAACTTGAGGGTTTGGGGAGTAGAGAAGCCAGTGAGGGTGTTCAATGAAATTAGTGGTTCAAATTCTAGAGAGTCATAGGGTGGAGTAGGACCATACACTTCATGTATCTCTTCAATAGGGGAACCACTAGCATCCTTTTTAGAAACATACTCAGAAATAGACATAAAAACCTTATGTTATTTACACTTGTGCCCCAAAAAATATTTATCATCACAATTATAACAAAGTCCCTAGAGTTGGAGTTCATGCATTTGTACTCGAGTTAATTTATGGATCTTGAGAGGAGTAGAATAAGGGGTGACATTGGTGGGGCAACGGAGAGAAATAAAGGAGGGTTTTATGTTTTGGGCAGAGACAATATGGTGTGATTCCTTGGCGTGTTTAGTAGATTCCAACCAAGTCTGGGGTGATCCATGATGACCTGAAAGCCAAGTTCTCAAAGGTGGTTATAAAGTCTTCCATTTTTCCAGACAGTTTCAACTTAGTCAAACAACCTAAATGGTGGGTGTCTATGTCAAAGCGTTCATAAAGCTCTGCAACAAATTGTGTCCAAGAAACATACCACTGGCGTGCATTTTTACATTAGTATCACCATTACCTTCATTTAGGATCCAGATAGAGAATACCATAATGAAGTTTATCCAACCCATTACTAATTTCATGCAAGTAAAAGTAATGTTCCATTTGAGTGACCTAGCCCATGGGATACGAGCCATCAAATTTATTGACCTAACCTCTCTGAAGAAGGGGGTCACAATAAAGGTGATGGCAATGATGGTTGTGGAAAAGGGAAGATTCAATGTCTTCCAGATAGAAAGGTTGTTCATAGGAGGTAGGTTCCATATATTAGCTCACCAATTTGTCGAGTGTAGCATTGATGGTGGCATATTGGTCCTTAAGGGAGCTATTTTGGTCCTTGAGGGTCTCAATGTTGGAATTAAGGGAGATAAGACTGGATTGATGCAATTGATGCCCTCCTTATTTTGAATGTTGTCAGCAAGAAAAGTATTGATTTATTTCCAGTGACTAAGAGCTAATGGTGAAGAGGAAAAAATGGACAGGTGGGTCCGCACAGAACAAAGGTTTACAAATGAGGGGTATCATGGAAAACAAGGCAAAGAGAGGAATTTAATGGGATGGGTGGAAAATAAGGGTGTTGAGAGGGGTGGTTGAGACTACGGAAAAAAATGCTTACAAGTGATAGGTACCATGACGATCAAGGAGAAGAGAGGAATCCAATGGGATAGGTACTGAATAAGGCTGTCGATGGGACCACTGCTTTTTTTAAACTCCTATGGAGTTATACTCCAACCTAAAGAATACTGTAGTGGCAGAATGCCCAAGTTTTAAATAGAGACAATTGTGTAGGAATTTTGCAGCATCGATGCATGAGGCGTGTTTGCGCAACAAAATTTCCCTTATGTTTCTTTGTTGTTTTGTTCTTTCCCAAGGGTTAGGGTTTTCAGGGTTCCTACAAAAAAGGTTTTCCCCTGTGTTGTAGCTCTCTAATACATGTGTGAGGTTGAACAATAGTACTCAATCCAAAATCTGAGGGAACCAACTAATGAGGCTCAACCATACCCTTAGTCATACTACCTAATTACTTAGGTACTAGACAGTATCTTCTTGATTGTTTTTCTCGGTGTCACTATAGCAGTCAAGCCAATGATAGAATAATATAAATATGGTTTCAAGAGACCTAAGGTAATCCTGATATATTTGGCGTACGTGGGAGTGATGTCCATGTACATATTTTGTCTTATGTAATACTTCTCGAAGGGTTACCAACAAGGGTTACAGAGGTTTCCAATAAGGTGAAACATTTTTTTCAAGTAACCCCATGAAATATTCTATATTTCTTGCGTGTAGTATTCCCCAACTGCATTTTTACCTGTTGAATGACAGATCTTTAATCTTTAAAGATGTTTTCAGTACATGTCTCTACCCTAAAGAAAAATATCTTACAATTTATGCAGAGGAAAGAGCTATGATATCACTTGTAAGGTACCAGGTGTATTATAATAAGCAGAAACATAAATATTGTAGCAAATACCAGTGGAATGGAAAAATATAGAGAATAACAACACCAACAATGATACCCTTATTGATATAAATCCAAGTTCACTTGCCTCTTTAAGGTGGAAACCTATAGTAGAGAAATGATCTATTACAATAATTCTCAAGACAGGACTTTCCCATACCTTCTACTTATATTTATACTAATTCTATCTTCTAAAGAATATTATGTAGAAAGATATTTCTAGAGGTGGGATCTTATAGTAAGTATTCTTACATTAGACTTGTTCACATTATTTTATAGACCTTATTTACTAATTTCGACCTTTATTACATAGAAAACATATGATTCTATCTACGTGAAGGGTTAGGGAGGTTAGGTTCCTAACAAATATGTGCATTCTTATGCCTTGTAAAAAAACTATCAAAGGACAAGAAACAAAAAACATTTTCTTTGAACATGTTTGGGTACACTTTGGGATACCAAGGAGCATTATCTTAGATAGGGATACTAGATTTCTCAACATATTTTGGAAAAAATTCCATATACAAACAAATGGGTAGAAAAAGTTAGTCAATAGGACTTTGATACAACTTTTGATGGGTTACAATCAGAAACATCCAAAGACCTAGGATACAAATTTGATCTAGATTCAACACTCTTATAATAGATTAGTCCATACTTCTACTAGTAAGTAACATTTTGAAACTTTCTTTGGGTATTTGGAATATTCACCCTCAAATGTTGTCTATGGAAAACAAGGAGTGAGAGAAGACATCATAAGAGAAGCATTGACAATAGAGAAGTTTGTTGAAAATATTAGGTAGATCCATTTGAAATTATAGGAGACACTGAAGAAGTCATAGGAAAGGTACAAGACTTGACATGACTAGGATAGAACAGACAAATAATATAAAGTGATAGACAAAGTTTGTTTACAAATGAACAAGGAAAGACTACAGGGTCCTGGTAAGAAGATCAAGGCTCTATGGTATGGTCCTTATGAAGTCTTGGATAAGGTGGGTGATAATGCTTACAGACTCAATCTACCCCAATATATGTGCATTTACTCAATATTGAATGTGGAGAATATGAAACTTTGTGAGCCTTCCATGTTATATTAGGAAACTAAGGAACAAGTCCTACCTACCATAAAGAACTTAGCACTAGAAACTCAGAAAAATTTGGAAAAAGATACAGTTCTAGAGAAGAAGTAAAAAATTGTCAGACATGGGTAGTGTTAGCACTGAGAGTCACCCTCTGATTGCAAGAGGAATCCTAGTACCCATCAAAATAAAGTAAAAGGGTTTAATGGTTTGCGTAGGTGGATCAGTGAGACTGCAAGGAGAGGAAAAGATAGCAAAAGTAACTATGGATCAGTTTGGGACCATTGGGCTATGGTGTCCTAAATATCGTGAACAAGGAAGGCATTTAAACCTCCTATCAGACAAAGGATTTAAGTGGTGATGAGGAGAAGAAGGTAGAAAATGTCTGAGTGATGAACCATGAAAAATGGGCAAGACAATGACAGATCCTCTACCACCTCAGAATTCCATAAATCAGAGAGATGATACATCTAGACGAGAAGAAAGTAAAAAATATCTGACAAACCATGAAAGATGGGCATGATAGCAACAGATCCTCCATCGCCTCAGGGATCCATAAATCAGAGAGATTTCATTTAGAAAATAAGAAAAACAGAGACAATGTGTAAACTAAGAAGACGGTCTGATAAAAATGATTCAAAGGAATATTCAATAACATATATTTAGAACCCAAGCCCTTGGGCATACAAAATGAAAAACTATAGAGCCCTACTCCTAAAACTCTCTCGTCTCTCTAGCCTCTGAATGACACCCCCCATTTTGTCAAAATAAAGACTGATCTATTTATAATCAGCTTAGTCCACAACTTCCGGGAGTGTCATCTGGCCATCGCATTCAAAGATTTACGTCTGCGTCTTCTTCTGCCAGGATGTGCGTGTATCCTCTTGTCAACCGCAAACTCATCTCAGCATGGGCTAGCAAGAAAAACGTCCATCGCGGTACCCCGGGCTGACAATTCTGTCTCCATGGCCATATCCTCGACGCCTTCTATTTATGGAGTGAGTCGAGGTTTCAACCACCACTCCCTTCCATTAACTAATCTCTCATTGGGATCGATATGAGGCTTAACGCCTAGGGGGCTACCATGCACTACTCTCGAATTTGTCGTTATATAAGTGCGTGATTGCGAGGTCGTCAAAGGAAGTTTGGATTCACACCACTTTTGAGCCCGTAATTCACCATCTTTCACCACGTAGCTATCTTAATATAACACTGTTTTGATCGTGAGACCACTCAAAAATTTTATCGTTCGAGCATTTTGCGTCCCTACAATGGAGCGTGGTCATTGATCTAGTTGCGATCTACGATCTGGATGTACCTGCTAAATTTAGTGCCACCGCTAAAACTTATCCGCTTGCCAATTTTTGGATCATTCTAACCACGCTGGGAGATGGCGCTAATTTTGCATTTTAACAAGAACACTTCCCGGAGGATGATTTGACGTGGTGGCCTTACGTCACTATGATGACATGTCATGAAAAGAGAGGCGACACATATCACATGGAAAAAATTCGATGATATGCCCAAAGGTGCCTAGAATGAGTGCCATGTGTCATCTCTAGATGGATGTCAGGTGTCATGTCTAATGAGAGCGCCACATATCTGAACTAATGACTTCCATTCACTTTGGCACTTCAAATCTTGGGGGTGGTATGCATGTAGATCTTTAGCTCCAAAGTGAACGACGATCGTCGATCTGAGGAGGACAGGTAGCAAGGATCTGTTAACTCTGGGAGAAAACACTCTAGATGAAAGTGAGAGGGGAGGAGATAAAACTCTCGAAGTCCATATTCCCAAAGTAAATATTGATCATCCAATGGAGAAGGATGTGTGTCGCCTGATATGCAATTCCGAGAGAAAGTACTCCAGAGGAAAATGAGAGGGGAAGCCCTGAAATCCTGAAGTAAAGAATGATCGTCTGATATGGAAGGATGTGTGGCGCTTGATCTGTGACTTTTGGGCTTCCACCTGGTCTTTAAACCTTGCACAACTTTGACATGCCAAATACACGTGAGCCGCTAATCTGACCTGCTCTTGGGATATCCGTCATTGAAAATTGAACCTAACCACTGCTTGTATTTCAGCCCCAAAATAGACTCCCATGAATGTTGCACTGTGCTTATGGCTACTTCTTTTGAAAGAAAAATATTTTGACAACTGTTGCAACCCTTGACAACTTAATTTGATAACAGGTAGCATGAACTTTGGTAGATTGGGTTGAAAGGGAAACTTCCAGGTGAATTAAAATGGTACTCCGGTGAAAAGGTGGAGGAAACATTTCTGACCTCATTTAGTAAAATATTTTGGGGATCCAAATCCTCACTAAATGGGGAGGTATGATTTATAATGGATCATCATATAATTTTTTCATCTATCTTAGTACTTTCTAGGTGGAAAAATTGGAGGAATTGGCTTGTAGGACCCATTTTAGTCACAAGTCCCAGTTTGGATATTTGGGGTCCAAAACCTTCTAGAGACACTTTTAGGTATCAAATGGAATTTTGGGGGTTTGAAAATTTGCACACATAGCTCCATCCCCTTATCATGTTTCTACGCTCTGATACCTTTAGAATAGTGTGAAAATCACCTCAATCAGAGCTCGTATGTGGAAGTTATGCCTTCCTCAAGTTTACCTACCTTGTTGACCACCATGGTATGAATGGATGCCACGTCATCCCCCATTACTCAAAAAAGTGGGGATATCCACATGTGAAATTTCAAGAATATTATAAAAGGTCCAAAACCTCATCACTAATTGAGGGTTGAGGATGCAAAAACCCGAACCCTGGATGTCTATCATGTTATGTTAAATACTGGACCACTAGGAAGATGAGTGGTTTCATTCTTTTAGAATTCTACTTGTTCCATATTTGAGCAGAGAATCTAGGAGTTGGATTTGAGAGAATAACATAGGAGAAAGTATATTTTGTAGTAGACATTCAATCCACAATGTCATAGGCAACTCCATAGTGAGTTTCCCTTTCTTTGTATTTTCATTTTCATAACTAAATAAATGAGAGTAGAGCATAGGCCTCACCTTTTAGTTGGATTTTCTATTGTATTAGGTTTCCTAGGATACATATTGTGTTCAATGGTGTGTATGGTGTGTTTATTTGCTTGTTCCTTCATTTCAATTTTAGTTATTTCATAAATTCAATAACTGATCTAGTAATAACTAATATGGGATCTATGGAAATAATTTGCATAATCTAATATTTCAAAATATTACAAGATTTGTTGTGTCTAATTGTTTTAGTGGGATATCCATAGTAAATTACATATCAGTTTGGCCTCCACCCACCTAATGAAATAGTTTGTAGTCATTAGGATCCATCAATATCCATTACTAAAATTTTCTTTAAACTCACCAACAAAATCCAAACCCCATTGTTGAAAAGGTTCTTCAACTATAACGTTTTTCAAAGGTAAAGTGGGAAATTGTTATTTCCTTGAGAAAAATTGGCATGGATGACAAGACATAACATAAAAATGAGTGTCAATTAACAATGGAGGCCAATAATAATCTACCTTCAATATTTTATGTGTAGTAGTATAGCTTGCAAAGTGGTTGCCACAATATTGTGAATGGAATTCTTCAACTAACTTGTTGGCTTCTTCTTTGTTAACACATCTAAGGATTATTCCATCAAGGTATCTTCAACCAAGGCCATCCTAGTTCAAACAAAATATCATGGATTTCAATCTCAAATCTCTTATTTTATGATCAACCAAGTGGTTAAGACATGATAAATTATTCAAGTAATAAATGATATCTAGATACCACTCATCATTTTCCAATTCACTCAAGACAAAATTCAGTTTTTCATCTCACCTAATCTCAAGTCTTTCTCATTCCCTTAAGTTAGAATATTAGCTAAACCTTTCCCTTTTATGATTTTAGTTGGTTTAATGTCAATGTCATACTCTTGAATCTTTGATACCCATTGCCCCCTAGTTCTAAAACAATCTTATTGCATCAATACATCTTTAATAGCTAGATATGGGGCATGTGTTATGATTTTGTTGCACCCAACATAAATCCTAAAATGTTTCAATGATTACACCAGGGCATAGGAATTCTTCTCAGTAATGCTCTATTTTAATTTGGAATCCCTAAGGATCTTACTCATGAAAGAAATAGGTTGTTTATAATTATCCTTTTTCTTTTGAAAAACAGACCAACAATAGTATCTTCAGATGCAAATGAGAAAATGATAAAGTCTCGGGAATAATTAGGCCAAACAAGGATCGGTGTCATTACGATGGGTTCTTTAATTTCTTTGAAATATTCCTTACTACAATCATCCTATTCGAACAACACATCTTTCTTCAAAAAATCATTCATTGGTTTGACAATTTCAACAAAATTTGGAATAAATATACTTATAAAGTTAATATTGCCAAATAATGACTATATATCCTTTCTATTATATTGGAAATGAACTTTTCTTATGAATTCAAATCTTTCTAGTTCGATACATATACCATATTTGGAGATAATGTGACCCAACAATTTCCCTTGGTATACACCAAATGTTGACTTCTTAGGATTGATTGAGATTCCATACTTTCTACATCACTTAGACACTTTCCTCAAATGATGCACATGCACATTTCTTTCCTTGGGTACAATAATTAAGTCCTTGGTAAATATTGATTATCTTTTAGACCAAGTATCTGAAAGAAAAGTTAATTTCCCTCTGAAAGGTTGAACCAATATTTAAAAGCAAAAGGGCATTCTCAAGTACTTGTAGGTTCCCTATGAGGTGGTGAAAGTTGTATTAAATTGGTCTTCTTCTTTAACCAAAACTTGGTTATATCTTGAGAAACCATCCAACATAGAAATAATTCTAACCTAAATAACTCTTTGCAACAATTTTCCATTATAAGGAGAGGATAATTGTCTTTGAGGGAAACCTGATTAAGGATTATAAAGTCGACACACAATTAGATATCATTGTTTTTCTTTCAAACTACCACAAGGTTGGTCACCCAAGAGGAATGCCTAATGGGGATATAATCTTAGCTTCAAACATCTTTTGCAATTCATTTTGGATCAAGAGGGATAACTTAGGATTAATATTTCATTTATTTTTTCTAAAAGGTTGAACCCCTTCTTTCAAAGGAATGGTATGTGGACAATTTTTCCTTTCTAATACTTCTAATCATCATATGACCAGGAAAACACATACTTGTACTCATGAATGAAATTCTTGATATCTCTTCTTTCATCGGGAGTAGTTTTCTTCCCTATTTTAATCATCCTAAGGCTAGATGTTGAACCAATGTTAATCTCAAAGGAATCCTCATGTTGATGAAAAACATGTTTCCCTTTGTACATATCATGTCTATCAAATTTTATTTATAAGGTAACTACTCCTTTTGGGATTGAATTGTTTGGAACGTCTTCAATTTCCAATTCCTAACTTTCAATTTTCAAATTTACTTGGTTGTTTGAGGATTCTTTCAAACCATACAAAACGAAGAATTTGGGAATCATCATTAAACAATTGTCCATGTTCAAGATAATCTAGGATGGATGGTCTAAAAATTACTTCCATTTTACACTCAACATATATCATCTCCCTGCATGATTGCAAAATCGATGTTTCCAATGCATCAAAAACAACATTTTCTCTCTTGGAACAATGTAAATGTATCAAAGAGTTCCATAGTGTCTAATTATGTGTTTTTATATCTCCCTAATATCTCATTCTTAGCAAAAAATACCTTTTTAATTTGTGAACAATAAGATTAGAATCCTCAATTACCTTTAGTCACGTAATCTTCATATCTAGGGCCAAATATAATCCCAAGTTCAAGGATTCATATTTGGAAATATTATTAGTACAATCAAACTAAAGCCTATAAGAAAAGTGCATGGAAAGAGTTGTAGGAGACACAAAGACAAACCTAGCACCGAATCTTGTCTAAATGGGCACCATCAAAATACATAGTCCAAACACCATCATGACCCTCTCTCTCTCTTCTAATACTATTAAATTTGTAAAAATGCACAAGTTTCCAAATTCTTCATCCACACACACCAACTCATTCATAGCCTCTTTAAGACCTCCTACTTGGAATATAACAATTGGATACTTATAAAGAGTGAAAAAGGTTCCTTCACAAGTTGGGATGGTTGCATAAGATAAATCCATATGAATTCTACCCTCCAAAATTGTATCCCATCTTCTAGACAATAACATTCCCCAAGGATCAGCCACATCTATGAATACAACATCGATTAAGAGAGAGATATATGGATATGCATCTTGTCAAACCTTCAAATCCTTAATTAAACCACAAACCTTGATTTCTCTTGAGTAAATACCACATACATTCCTATAATGTCTTGTGGTTTTCAAGATCAATTGATTCATGATATTTAAATACATCACATTGGTGGAAGCCCTATAATCTAACATACAATTATACATGAGGTTATTCACTATGAAGGTGATAAATAAAGGTGCATTCCCTTCATTTTTTCTATCATAATTCATGGTTTTCAATATCACAAGAGGGTCTTCGAGTGTCTCATCAATACTCAGGAATTTCTTAACTTTATCCATTTGGGAAGGAATCCTAATTAATTCAATGAGAGGAACAAGAACATTAACCTTAGAAAATACATTTATCACATGAACATTTAAGTACATATCATCATTCTTAAGTCATGTTGAAGGAGGATTAGGGTATCTAATCGCAAAAGTAAGCTAGTCCACTTCCTTGTAGGTGGCTCAAAGTCATTGGATTATGAAGCTTTAGAATCTTTGTTTCTTCTAATATATTGCAAATACGTTTCCTGAGATTATGTTAAAGTTTCCGCTATTATTAGGTTACTTTCAATTTACTAGATAACAATAGCATAGACA
>CBVK0101320300.1:0-12712 GCA_900067695.1 Picea abies
TGGAATGGGACTAAGGGGGGGGGGGAGGGGGGCGCGTTCTCCCCTCCTGTTTGGGAGTTCGGTAGTGTAGCTCCCAAGAATTTTTTTTTGGGTTGTTTTTGGTGTTTTTCATCCAATGGTTTTTCAACCCATTGTAATCTAATTCCGGTCAAGGAAGCTAATCATGGTCAATGGATTAGGGTTTTTGATGTTGTGGGATCCTATATATTGTATTGTGATGATGAAGTTGATACAATGAGAGTTAGAGGTGCGACTCTAAACAATTTGTTGGTTTTTCTGGTTAAGGGTTTCTA
Organism: Picea abies; assembly: GCA_900067695.1. Classification (NCBI taxonomy): domain Eukaryota; kingdom Viridiplantae; phylum Streptophyta; class Pinopsida; order Pinales; family Pinaceae; genus Picea; species Picea abies. The sequence goes on from CBVK0101320300.1 coordinate 294, forward strand.
GGGTAAATTTATAAGTACTATGTGTCATTGTTGTTGTTTTCTTTCCATTGTATAAAGAATCTGCATGCGCATTGCTATACTGTAAAGGTTTAAAACCTACACATAATTCCCAAAAACCCCAACAATTTTGGATAGAGTTATTATTGTAGTGGAGATTTAATTGATGTTACAAGTTACCAAGGAGAGGAGAGGAAAACATAATTGAGTGAAGTATAGGAGGATATAAGCAAGATGTTCAAGAATAATGATGGTGGTATTTTTTCAGGAGAAGAAATTCAAAACTTGAAAAGACTAGAAGGGGTAAAGAAAGGGCTATTAGAAAGAGAGGAAATAGAATGGAGGCTTAAGAGTAGGGCCATTTGATTTGTTGAAGATGTTGAAAACACTAAATTCTTTAAAAATGATGCCAAGCATAGGTAAAATATCAATACAATATGGGAAAATACCACTTAAGAGGAATCAAAGGTAAGACATTTTTTTGAAATAGTTGAGGAAGGAAGAAGTCACTTCAAATCTTTATTTTAGGAGCCAATGAAGTAAAATATAGAAAAATTACTGAAGGTAGTATGTCTCTTTCCACGGCTTATATAAGACCACCATAATGAAGAACTAGGAGTTAAAATAACCGAGGAATTGAAATCAGTTATGAACTCTTTGAAAAAGGAAAAAATACTAAGCCTAGATGGGTGGATAATGGAATTTTACTTAGGTTTCTATGATATGTTGGAGGTGAATTCCCTAGGAGTAGTAGAAAAGTATATAACCTATGGACAGGTTTTGGGTTCCTTAATGAAACTTTTATTACTTTTATTTCCAAAAAGAATGAGTTGCACTCATTTGATGACTGTATGTCAATGTCTTTGTGCAATTTTGTTTATAAGATCATATCAAAGATATTGGAAAACATATTGAAAATTCTTCTATTAGGGATTTTATCACAGGGACAATTTAGGTTTCTCTTCAATAGGAAAATTCATGATGTATTTGGATTAACTCAGGAGGGATCACATTCCATAAACATGGGTAAAACACTAGCAATGGTTCTCCAAATTCACTTGGAGAAGCATATGATAGGGTAGGTTGGTTGTACCTAAGGCCATTCCCAATTCAAATAAGGACATACATTCAAACAATGAATTGGATTATGTGTTTCCCCTATTTGGCTTCCTTTGTAGTACTTATTATTGGTTCCGTTTCAAGTTTTTTAATGCTTTAAAGGGACTTAGGAAAGGATTCCCAATGTCCCATTTCCTATTCATGTTTGTCGTAGAGGGTTTGAACAAACTGATCAAAGAATAAATAAGGGAAGGGTCTATTAAGGGGACAAAGGTAGCAAGATCAATCAATTTGAAACATCTCCTTTTTATTGATTATGTGATGTTATTTGGCTTAGGTACATTACAATAGTGATCAAATACAAAGAAATCATAGACTTGTATTGCAAAGCAACTAGCATGGAAGTAAATTTTAAAAAATATTACATTCTCTTCAATGGGTTGGAGAATAAAAAGAGGGAGACACTTCTAAAATAATCCCATTTAACTCAATCTCTCTAGATAAAGTAGTCAAGTACTTGGTTTTTCATTTAAAACCTAATGATGACGAATTTTCAGATTGGCTGCGGTTGTATAAAAATATTGAGGATAAAGAGACAAATTGGTGTTTTAGATGGAAATCTAAAGGGGGTAAGATGAATTTGGTTAAATTAGTCTTGGAAAGTATCCTAGTCTACTTCTATCCTTGGCTCACATTCCCAAAGGGATGTTTGACAAATTTAGAAGAAAATGTTTCAGTTTTCGGTTGACCGGGAAGCAAGAAAAGGAAGGGATATCACTAGTGAAATAGGTCACATTGGAAAGATAGAAATAGATATGTGGATGGGGTATTAAGAACATCTATTTATTTGGACAATCCTTGGCTATTAAGAGTTTATGGAGATTTATTTGTAATCAGGGCTTTTGGGGGAAAGCAACGATGAAAGTTTTTTATTGGAGAAGGAATAATATAAGATTGGATAAGGAGTGAGACAAAGTTGCACAATGGAGCATTAGTAATCTATATGGATATGGTTAAGGCATTCCATTTAGTGGGTAAATGACTAGCCTAGAAAATAGGTAAAGGTAATACGATCAAGATAGGAGAAGATCCTTAGATTGGTTTTGTTGGAAACTACATATTATTAGTCCCTTTGATAAATGCTCTTCATAATCAAGGAAATTTTAGTTTAGCAAATATAGAGTCTCAAAGGCTATCTATTGAATGGATAAAAGAATGGACGAGTGTAAATGTAGTAAACCTTCATAGATAAAATATAAAAGACAACCCTTATGTTTAGTACATTTAGGTGCAAAACCCGTTGTTGTTTTTGAATGTTGATGGAAAATTTGATTGTGATGTCAAAACTTATTTAGAAACTATTAAAAAATTACATTTTTTTCTTCTTGTGCCTCAATAAATGTCACAATTCTGACGTTTTTCCAATAATGTCGCAATTTCAACATATGGTTGTCATAGTTATGACATATGGTTTATTTGACCAAAGGACCATTATAATGTTTAAACGTTCAATTAATTTGATTTAATTAAACATTCAATAGTTTTGAGTAGGTCAAATAAACATCAATGTTTTGATGATTATGTAAATTATAAATATTATGACCCAAGAGATATGGTGACAATTATGTAATACTCTTGACATCTATAATAATTTTTTTGTCATTTTTGTGATGTTTGAAACATTTTTTTTTTTTTTTTTTTTCTACTTTCAATGTCCATATTATCTACAGAGTTTGGATTCTCTATATGATCCAAATTCTCTTTAGGTCAACAAATTGTAAATAAATTTTGAATGCCATATGTGTGGATTNCANGGTCATTTTTGTGATGTTTGAAACAATTTTTTTCTATCTTCTTTCAATGTCCATATTATCTACAGAGTTTGGATTCTCTATATGATCCAAATTCTCTTTAGGTCAACAAATTGTAAATAAATTTTGAATGCCATATGTGTGGAATTATTTGAATATATTCTTATACTGTACTAATATTACTTCAATGGATTTTGTTATAATAGATAAGTATAATGTTAGATTTTGATTAGGATGAAAACTTGAGGACCATTTCTAGCTTAAACGAGGCATATTTTGATGATAAATGTTATTTTCCTTGCAATGTATGCAAAGGAATAATAATGAGAAGAATTAAAAAAGAATTAGTTGTAAAACATTGTTACGAGTTTGGGCACATTAAAGGGAGGATAATATCCTCCTTCTTATGGTTGGTAGAAAAGAGGGAAATCTTAACATGGGAAACCTTCACAAAAGAAGGTACCTTGGCCCATATAGATTCCCCCTATGTGAAGAAAATGAAGAATCAATGGAATACATCTTAAATCAATGTAGCTTCTCTTTCTCTTTTTGGGATCTAGGTGCCACTTACCTTAGAACATTAATAGATAAAATTCAAATCTCTATTATTTTTGCTTTATCCAAATGGCACTTAGAGACATTCACAAACAAGATAGCCAACTATGCGTGGACTATATTTCCAGATGCCTCATAGCCTTATAGATCTAGAAAGAAAGGAACAACAAGATCTTCAAATGCAAACTCCTTTCATAGTTAAATTGATGGATGTTGCTGGAAAGGAGCATAAGAGAAAACCTCTATACCAAAATTTGGTCTTAGAGGATCTTGATTGAGACCCCTATTGTAGTGAAATCATGTTTGTGTGGGGCCTATAAAAATGCAATTTTAATATCAAGTAAAAAACCCTCTAGGCTAGAGTCCTCTCCCCCAACTCTTGGTCCCGACCCCTAATAGGCATAATCAAGAAAAAAATTGACAGTGATTCTAAGGGAAATATTGGGTAAATAGGCATTAGAGGAGAATTTATAGACTCTAAAGGAAAAAATCTTCTCCTTTACTCTGGATTTAGAGGCATTGACACTAGTAACTCTATTGATTTGCAAGCTCTTAAAGTGGCTTATGTTCTTGCCAAAAAACACAATTATTTCAATATTCTCGTTGAAGGAGACTCCCTAATTGTCATTTAATATCTAAGTAATCTTTACAGAGGTGTAAGTCTAGAAAAGGTATTGATGCACTAGAAATTCACTATTGCCGTGACAAATATACTCCATTTGATCAATATTCTCCAAATCACCTATCCAAAGCATGTTCACCAAGAAGAAAAAAAGCTCATAAACCAAATGGACAATGAAGGCTCAAGACTGTCCAATGAGGACATTGAGCTCACTTTCTTCAACAAAACCAATAGAAATATTCTTTATGAATACACCCTCATAGATTTGGGGGACATGGATTCTTTTCAATCAATCAACTTTAAGACTATAACCCTAGATGCCATGACATAAGTAAATTAGAGCATGTAGAATGAAAGGGTGCGGGACAAGGGTATATAATATACAATAGAATCCAAAGTCTACATACCACACTCAACACTATATGTGAAGATGTAGGAATGCAAGGGATTGACATCAGATGCAGAGAAGCGATGATGTGGGAAATATAGGGTCTGGATGTGGAGATGTGGAAATACAGGGACTTGGAATGTAGGGAATGTAGGGACCAGATGTGGAGATGTGGAAATACAGGGACTTGGAATGTAGGGAATGTAGGGATCTGTAGTTTAAATTCTACATTGGATGCATGAAATCAAGGACTTCAAACTAGTTATAGAGGTGTAGGAAAGCAATTAAGGCAACAAGACTCTCCACACTTTGTGAAAATGTAGAACAAAGAAAAAAACTTAGAAACTAGGCAATCCACTCTACATTGGATGTGGAATGCAAGAATGTGGGAAAAATTAAAAGAAAAAGAAAGGAAACAATACTCTCTACTCTCCACATTTCACACGTAGAATGTGGAAACGTAAAATGCAAAACAAGGAAAGAAAATTTGAAAATCAGGCTCCATACTCCACGTTGTATATGGAATGTAGGAATGTGGGAATGTGGGAAAAATGACAAAATAAATTTTAAAGGTTCTTGAGATCATTTTCATTCCTTTTATACTAAAGCATTTTGTAAATCTTTTTTACTTTTACCTCCTTGGAAAATTTATTAAAAAAATCAAAAAATCTCCATACTATTTAAAAAAAATGATCAGAACTATAGATGTCCCTATTGCAAGCTAGAGTATAGACAAAGAAGTTTGAATTGCTAGTCCAAATCTATGAAAATGTCACTTATGTAAGATTCAATTGATCAACATGTAAGAGGATCTAGAATCTATTTGAGAAGCAATACAATTAACAATTTGAGAGAAGATAAGAGAAGAAGAATCAGAGGAGCAAAGTAATTCTCATTAACATATGAAAAAAGAATAATCATCCAAGGATGAATGGACTAATTAATTACAATACAATTCAATTAAATGCAATATATAAGAATTAGTCATGCAAGTATTCTAGGCTTAACTACATGTAAAGCATAAGAGAACATGCCCTAATTAGCCAATGTCACCAGGGAGTTAACTTGGATTTTACTAGCCAAGTGGAATAAACTAGCTCATGCATGAGAGAAGTGGAGTAAACTAACTTATGCTCTACTCCTCAAGTGTGATCTTTTTCCAAGAAAATAGTAATTATCCCTACAATGGACAAAAAAAGGTTTTTGGCTCCTAGAAAATAGGTTTTGACCCTATAATTAATGAATGAAGAATTACTCTTTCTAGAAAGGTGGATTTTACCTAAGATAAAAGTGGAATTTACCTAAGATAAATCCCTAGAATTAAAGGATGAAGTTCAAGTGCACTCTAAGAGAGACAAAAAATATGCATGTGACAAAAAATGATGCATTTGCACCAACTTGATGTAGATTGCAATTTAAAAATTCAAAATAACTAATTGGGCATTATAGAAAATATCAAATAATTCTAATTTGAAACATGAAACCACCATATATTTCAATGTTAATGTTTCTCTAAACAAACCTTCAAAATTGCTAAATATACATGTAGCTTAGAAACACAAAACAACTATAAAAACATGCTAGAAATAATAGAATTCATTAAAAAAGAATGCAATTCTCATTTACATTTCTTAATGAAATAAATAATTAAATATTTACAATCATCAAGGCATACAAGGTTCCACCAAAGATGTCATCTAACAAACTAGCATAATTCTCCAACTCTAAAAAAACAAAATAGGATTTTTGAACTCTCCAACATTCCACAAAATTCATATGGGAAAGTAATCATGCAAACACTAGAATTATTGTAAATATAAGTATAATGTGCATAGAATGCCCTACTTGCATTTTAAAACCACTCAATAATTAGCACCACAGAACAATGAGTTTCATCTATCCAAATATATGTTCAACTTAAATGTTTGCTAACTCTAACATCTATTATTTTTAGTAGACACATGGAACAATATGATTAATTAACACTATAGAACAATGAGTTTCATCTAGCCAAACGGATGTTCAACCTAAATGTTTGCTAACTCTAACATCTATTATTTTTAGTAGACACATGGAACAATATGATTGAAAGATGAGATCTTGAAAACAACAACAATGTTTTGAGACAAAGTTAGGGGAAGTAGCAGAGTTGAAATATAGTTCAATGGACTAATTGAATCTAACATGTACAATTATGAACTCAAGTTGAATGCAAAAACATGACAAATCACATATATGCTTCACATACATGCTAACAATGAACCTAGGGTAGGATAGGTGATGCAAGAGCATCTCGCTTTCATTAAAATCTTCAAAGTGTCAATCATACCTTAGGGTCTTGATACTGCCTAAGGGAGTGGGTTTATTGTAAAAACATTGTAAGGTTAGAATTTGCAAAGTAAGAGGAGAAGGTTCTAAAGTGATGAGGTGTCAAAGTCATTAATTAGAAGATGAGTTATTGTAACCAAATTACCACTTGGTGGTGGAATTCGATAAGATTTGAGTTAATGAGTCATTTAGATAAATAGGGTCAAATATCTATTTTGGAGTTAGTTGCAGGTTTAAGGAGTTAGTTTTAATGAGCTGGAAGTAAATCTTCCAAGTATATCAATGTAAGTCTACGGGTATTTGATTAGAGGTGACCAAATAAATGAGAACCATGCCATAGGAGACTTAATTAGGGTTATTGAGTATGTACAATTTTATTCTGTTAATGAAATGCTTCCAAGTATATCGATGTAAGCCTATGGACATTTGATTAGAGGTGGCCAAATAAATGAGAACCATGCCATAGGAGACTTGATTAGGGTTATTGAGTATGCACAATTTTATTCTATTAATGAAATGCTTACAAGTATATCAATGTAAGCCTATAAGCATTTGATTAGATTAATATGCCATGAAAGATTAATATGCCATGAATTAATCTTAGAATTATACCATAGGAATGGTAATGAATGGAAGTAAACGTATAATGTGAAGGATTAGTAGATTTAGTGGAATGAGAGAGAATGAGTGCTCAATATTATATTGTTCACATTTGGGTGAGCTTAACAAATATTTGGATGCTCAAATATACCTTTTATTCTTGTTAAAGTTTGAAGGAGAATCAGAATAACATATTTGTATGTGCAGAGTTCTGAATTATGTTGGATTAACATAATTCTGTTAATAAATCTTTGTTGAAGATAAGACCATGATTATTCAGCTTAGAGCATAGTGTGTATGTGTGAAGAAAGATTTCTACAACATGTTTAAATTCTTGTAATGTATTAAGCATTCCTGTAGTTCAGTTGTATTCATGTAGCTTGAGCATTCTATTAATGACTATAGAGTGGAAGAGAAAGGGTTTATAGAAAAATAGAGCAAGGATCCTTGCATCAATAGGTTAGCAAAGTTTTGAGTAAGCACCTTGGTTAGAGGATGGTGATTCTAGCATAAGAACTTGACCATTATACATCCAAAATAATAGGCTTTATATCTATGTCAAGTTGCAAAAGATGCATGAAATCCATTAACATAATGACATGGAACAATTTCTTAGAGTGAATAAAATTACTCAGGATATATTATTCTTACTCCACTAAGAAATTATGGAATTAGATGATAATTCTAGCGCAAGTGCATGACCATTTTGATGACGATTCTAACATAAACACATGATCATTTTGACAACGATTCTAGCATAAGCACATGACCACTCTACATTCAAAACAATAGGCTTTATATACATGCCAAAGTGAAAAAAACACATCAAATCAATCAATAGAATGACATGAAATGATTTTCTACAAGCAAAAAAGATTCATCCACTATAATGCCAATAAAACCATGAATAGTTTTAAAAATCCACACAAAAAATATGTAATAAATTAAGAAATAGGCCAAATTGTGAAAGTTGCATCAAATTTATTAATAGAATGACATGAAATAATTGTATATTAGTAAACAATTTTTTTGATAACCATTGTATCATAAGCACACGACCATTCTAGCAACAATTGCAACATGTGACATGACCACTCTACATTCAAAACAATAAGCTTTATATAGGAAAAAGTGCAAAAGATGCATCAAATCAAGCAATATAATAATATGAAAATTTTGTTTATTGGAAAAAAAGATTCCATGCTCTCAATGTAACAAATTGGGCAATCTTTTACAAGTAAAAGCAAGGGAAAACCCCAATTATACTAACTATAGATACTAACTTTTTAGTAGAGACACACAAGAAATTGTTAACTAAGCACAATCACGATTTGAGATGTAAGATAATACAAAAAGAACTTTTAATTGCAAGATCAAAGCTATGAAAACTTTACTTGATCCAAATTGTACGTTAAAAATGCAAAATCACCAATTAAGACAATTAAAAAATATCTCAAAAAACTCTAGTAAAAAACCCTAAACTAAAGTAGCATCCACTTTGACAACCCTATAATTTTAAATAGAAATCTCAGTACTTTAGAAGATTTTGATTATATTCATTGAAACATACCTTGAAATGGAAATTGCAAAGTTAAAAAAGAAAAAAATGATTCATATAAATCTCACATGAATATGAAAAATCAAACTAAAACCAAATTTTATTACACATCACCAAATAATTAGAATCTCAAAGCTTAAAAAAATAATGAAAGCATGACCAAAATCTAAAAATGAAGCCCAACATTACGCGATCATAGACATGGGCTTGCCTATAAATATTTTATTGGAAAGAGAATAATCGAAGGGCCATTCACTAAAGCATTGGTCTAACACGAACAAATAAAAATATACACTAGCGCATCAAAGGCAAGCACATACAAGTATGCAATCATGTTAACAAACATAAACCCATCAATAAAAGGAACTTTAAGTAACTGCGGGGTTATGATAGCTACAAGTAAACATGAATGTATGGGAAAAGAACAATGATGATGTTCCAAAACACATAATTCTAGAGCTGCAAAATGTGTATAAAAATTCCCACACAAGCCTTTAATAATTCCAATAGAAGCATGGTATTGCATCAAACTATATCAAATGTCATTTTGCACTTCTATAGAAATAAAATTATAAACATATAGCCATGCAAGATTTTAGAACATAAGGAAACCCATAAACATATAGCCATGCAAGATTTTAGAACATAAGGAAACCCATAAGAAAAAGGCGTTATAGCCATGCAAGCTTTTAGAACATAAGGAAACCCATAAGAAAAAGGAGTTAAGTAACTATTGAGGGAATCAGGCTCCTCTTAAAGCTCAAGGGTCGAAGCTTTAGTCAAGTTGCTCGATGAATCTTTCTTGGTTCATTATCCCCCGGAAGGAATCAGGCTCCTCTTAAAGCTCAAGGGTCGAAGCTTTAGTCAAGTTGATGGATGTTTCATTCAAGGAGAATGATGACATTCCAAGTAACACATTGCTTTGCATATTTAGTAATCAAACTTTCTTAATTATTAATTTCCATATACATTACTGCCCTTTTATCTACTCAAGTTAAAAGACACATCAATATTTTTGCTTTGTGATTCTTCTTATATAAGAAAGGGAGTAAAAGTGATTACACAACTCCTTAAATTGTTAAGTAACAATTTAAATCTTGTTAAATGTAAATTTAATAAGGTATTTCATTTAAATAGATCTTAGATAAATAAAATATTAAAATAAATATTATGGAAATTGATTTTTTAAAGGTTCAAATATGTGTTACTTCTCAATTTTTATTCACATAGGGTTTGGGTGGGTTGTAATTTTCTAGGATTTAGTATTAATTATTAGTAATAGAATATAATTCTGTTTTAATTGAGTTAATAAAAAACCCCCCAAAAAAGGAACTAACCAAAAAAGAAAAGTGCAAAAGATTTTGAGTAATGTATTCATTTTGTAATAGATGTGTAGCCTCACAACTATTAGCAACATGTAAACATGACTATATAAGGGTATCGTAATATAGATTTGATTTTAGAGTTGTGCATGACAAAAGGAATGTCACATTTTAAATAAACAAATAGTCAACTACTTAATTGTTTATGATGCAAAATATATACAAGGATATTAGTAATAAAAGTCATTGAAAGACCAAGAAAAAAGTGAACTCATCAACAAAAATGAAAGTGCATAGGCCCTTAAGAAATAATCTCATTTTGTAATAGTTTGTAGCCTCACAACTATTAGTCTAGACTATAAATTTTGCATCTTAGTCTAAATTAAGACCATGCTTATAAATAATGAATGTTAGTGAAAATTAGCAATAGAAAAATAGAAAAGAAGTGATGACAATTTCAATGAATTTGAAAGCATCAAGCATTGAATATGCAATATGGGCTTGTAAACATATAATACCCTAGGTATTATGCATATTATATTTATCTTAATACAACTAACAAGACTATCAAGAAAAACAACTCCTACCTAAATTATCAACATGCCAAATCAACCATGCCCTAAGGCACAACTTCACGTATAACCCCCTTTAGCATGAGTTAGTGCATGAAATGAGCATCAAAGGAAAAAGTGAAAGCCCAAATTTAATTAAATTTGGATTCTAAAATTTAGGTTTGTAAAGTGCAAAATCTAGTTCCAAAAGTGTCAGTATTAGATTCCAAAATTGAAAAATTGGATTTGCCATTTGCATTTTCACAATCTAATTTTGCACTTTTATAATGTGATATTGGCACTTTCAAAATCTATTTTTTCACTTCTGAAAGTCAATATTGACCCTTTCAAAATTTGATTTTGCACTTTTCAAAGATGATATTGACACTTTTAAAATCTAATTTTAGAATTTTGAAACCTAGTATTGACACACTCGGAACTAGATTTTACATTTTTAGAAACCTCAAATTTTCACTTCATTTTCAATGACATTTAATCTATATCATTCAAAGTTTTTAAAATGGGTTACATATCATCTACAAGTACCTATCATTCATGTCTTCATAATTATAAATCTTTGTAATCATATATATATTTTCATCATCCGATAGATTACTTTCCTTGGAGTCGTCCACAAGAATTGTGTTTCTACAATCATAAATACCATTAAATACAATATTTCAAAACATTTACCCAAACTATTTAATATTGGACACAATTTCATAGTTGAATTTCTCATTATTGTGATTTTCATAAACCCCATTTGATTCTAACACAGAATATTTCAACACAATAAAAACTAACAAACACACAACATTTATATATGATGAATTTCTATAATTGAAGTCACAATTTAATATTTGTAATTTTTTCATTAGATTGAAATACTATAAAAATATTGAAGCTATAGCTGAATTTATAATACACAACCAAATATAAAAAATCAAGAGATCTTATTAACTTGCATATAAAACATTGTCACACGTGCAAAATACTAATAAACTATACTAATTAATAAAAAGTACTAATCTCTATAAACTCTAAGAGATGGTAACTCAGTTACATTTCTATTAATCCTTTTGTAGTATTGTAGTATTGAGAGAATGATTTCCTAATAAAATGTGTTATACAAATATCAATGAAAAAAATGCAGGTGAAAGTTTATGCATTTCAACCAAAAAAATAAATAAATCAAGAAAATTAGTATATGTCCACTTAAAAACAAAATTAATCATATCAATATTAAAAGGATCACATAAGACATGTTGAAAATAGATAATGTCGATAAGTGAGTTCCATAATGAAGAGGTATAATTATAGTAATAAATAAAGTATGAGCCATTTTTCTCAATTTCCACTATAACAACAATTATTTTTTTCTTAATATATATTTCCAATATATTTATAAGCATATCGTAAAAAACTTGTCGTGTATAAATCAATAATCAATATATTGAAACTATTTGTAAAGTGCTAGTGTGCAATAGAGATATTAGTTTATGTAAAATAGACTAAGCATTTTCCCACATTCATTAGTCACCAATCACAAAGAAAAAAATTAAATTATATATATATATATATATAAAAAATTACAACATTAATGAAATTTTTTTTTTTTTTTTTTTTTT
>CBVK0101320301.1:0-15206 GCA_900067695.1 Picea abies
CCTACCTATGGGATTTCTCATTCCTTCTTTACGAAGGTCTCTTCCTTCTCTACGAAGGTCTAGCTATGGGATCAAAAAACATCTCTTGTGGTCCAAAATATTTCAATGGTATAATACCATGCTACCCATATGTTAGGCACCATCCATCTACTGGATAACTTTCATATTGATCAAAATATCTAGGCACCATCCATCTTCTTTCCTAACTGCATCAAATCACGATCCTCCATTTCGAATTCAGAGACATAGCTCCCTCTAGCACCAAAATGATAGTTTCTAATCATCATCCTTGAAGTTCTCTTTTGTAATATCCCGGGTGCCTTCTTGAGTTCGAATATTTCTATCTTCATACTAGATCAACCTTCTCCCTCTGCATCTATAAGAACGGTACTGGAGAAACCTGTAGTTACCTGCATCTCATCAACTCTATCTGAGTATCCATCTTTTTCTTTATCTTGAACATTTCTGTTTTGCATCTTTAGGAGCCTCCTACTCCTATATAGATACTGGATATTGTCTGGTCTTTACTAACTGTCATCATATCATACGTCCTTCTCGTGTTGTATAACTTCTGCAAGTCACGACATAATTTCTTTCTTCCGAGACTTGTAAACTTACTTACAATATGCTTTCTTTGTCACTCTCATGAGTGATCATACATGAAATAAATATTTTATCTCTTTCTTCATCCTCTTCTTTGATACTTCCTTCTCTTCTTTGATACTTCCTTCATAAGTCTGCATAGACACTGAAGTAAAACGAGGTTAATTAACATTCTCACAAAAATCTAACTTGTAATGATAAAGTATTAAAGTAAACAAGATACTAAAAATAAACATGAATACTTATCTTTTGTTTTTGTGTGGGGAGGCTCTACGGACTCCACCATTTGTATCTTTCTTCAGATCAACTATCTTCAACTTAAAGTTCATAATCCTTAATTAATTCTAAAGCTTTCTTTGAGGGAGGAGATTCCTCTTCTTCTGCCATATGTGCTTGATGCTTTCTTTTCCCTTTTCCTTGAGGACAGTCACAGGAAAAGTGTCCCAACTTTTGACAGTTGTAGCATCTGATCTTTGAAATATCTTTCTTCTTATCTGGAAATCTTACGGAGTTAGCTTCTTTATTTTTCTTCCTGAAGGAACTTCTTTTGTTCTTTTGAGCTGTAAGAGCTTCCTCTTCATCGACAATTAATCTCTTTCGTTGGTCTGCAAGTCTAGATTCTTCGTGTGTGCAATCTGCCCATAACTTATCAAACTTGGGTAACTTGCTTCTTGCACACATTCATTGTACAAAAGGAATCCAAAATGTTGGAAACCCATTTAGGGTTGTGGTTACAAGCTCCTTGTCACTAATGAGATCTCCAATAGTTTCAAGATGATCTCTGATCTGAGAAACTCTCATAAGTTAGGATGTGACAGATTCTGAGTTTTCCATCTTCATATTATGAAGCTGATTTCTTAAGGTAAGATTTCAGCTAATGTCTTTGCTTTCATATAACCTGCTGAGTGCTTCATACATTTGCCTTGCTGTCTGTAGTTCAGATATATGAGGGATCAAGTGATCCCTCACTGAATCTAACACAATTCTCTTTGCTTTCTTTTCATTCTTCTTATGCTTGGTCTTTTACTCTGCTTCATCTCATTCTGGTACACCTACTGTAACATGTTCTAGGAGATCATTCTCGTCTAGAATCATCTGCAACCTATGCTTCCAAGATCTGAATTTTCTAGATCCTTACAGCATGTCTTCTACCCTCATGCTGGTAGCCATTCTTTCTTGCAGTAGAAACCCTAGCCCAGGGCTATAGAAATAATTAAAAAAAATTAAATTTCTTGTATCTAAAAATTGAACTCACCAAAAGATGCGCTGGACTGAGGCGAATAGCCTGGTGTGTTTAGATTTTAGAAAATCCAACTTTTACCCCTCCAAACTTGATCTACGGATTTCTGGACTACTGCTTCTGGTTTTTTGGTACACTGGTACTTCTGGTTTTCTAGTACTTTGTGAAAACTAGGGTTTCACTTTCTGGGAGATCTAGCCACTGAAAATGTGCGTCGAAGATACCAAAATGTTCCTTGAGGTAGGGCACACCTTTCTAGATGGATTTGGGGCTGAAAACCTTCTTCAATAAAAAGCCCTAATTTTCATGTACGACAACAGTGACGTTTTTCTTTTTCCTGTGAGAGATGCTCTCTTCAGCTTAGCTATGATACCATGTTAAAGTTTTTTCTATTATTAGGTTACTTTCAATTTACTAGATAACAATAGCATAGATATGATTACTGAGAGAAACACAATCACAAGAGTACACAAGCATTTATCCTGGGAAACCCTCTAGGGGAAGAAAACCCAACAAAACTTCCTTAATATAGATAGCCAATACAATGCCAAGACAATGAGCCAAACAACATAGAATTTCCTCTCCCAGAGATGTGCCTCTCTCTTTCTTCCTTCTTCTGGCAACTGGTAACTGCAGCTTCCTTCAATACTTGCGCACTAGATGAGTGAGCTGTGTGTGTGTCCAAATGAGGCGCCGACCTCTCTTATTTATACAATTCTAGCACATGTGGAAGTGTCTCTTCACTAGCAGGGCCGACTTCTTCTTCTGGGTGGTTATAACCACCTTTAATATATTCTGGGGCCGACTTCTCATTCTGCCTATTACAATTAGGGTTTGACCAATCCACAAAAGGGGATTTGGTCAATTACAATGACCAACATGATCAATCCACAAAATGGGATTGATCTAATCAATAATAAATATATATTTTATCTTTATCCACAAAAGGGGATAAGAATATTCTTTGCAGTTACACAATATTTTAACAATAGTGTTTCTATATGTCTTCCATTTTCACCAGGACCACTTGTATACTTAATCTTTTCAACCAAGGTTTCCTACATACTTATGAGATGTCATGCATTGTATGCATGAGCTACAAATTCTTAACTTGCATTAGTTTGTATAATATGCTTTTACAAAAAGGAAATTACACCACCACACTTCATTGATGAATCCCAATCACTCTTGGCAATGATCCATATACTTGAACACTTGAGCATGCTGATGAGAACCCTACTATCAACATGAAATCTCCTTTCATGAGTTAGGTAATCCTTTTTTCAATAGATCACAACTCCTGTTGTTGGAAACTTTGATAAAATCTAACTACAAATCAAAAAATGCCATTGCAGAAAATTAAAACACACTTTTATAAACCATGAATTAATAAAAGAAAATTAACTATAAAGGAAATCAAGATGCATAAATAAATAAGCACACTTAGAAAATGAAAGATTACGAAACTATACAATGCTCTGCTCTAATGGATTGAGCTATTCCTCTCAGAACATGGCACCAAATTGAAACTACTACAATTCGTATTGGAGCGAGATCTCATGGAATATGTATTTTATGCCATGATAGTTTGGACTGTGTGCTCTAAGAGTCATCTTCTTGGAATGGATATGACACTCTCTTTTATACATGATCTTGCTTGAAATAGAAATAATAAATGTATAAATATATATCCACTTGAGGATAGGATATTCTCAAGTGGTTACAATGAATATCTGAATATAGATCCACTTGATGATAAAATATTCTCAAGTGGTTACAACAACTCATAAATAGTTCCAAGATTCTTGCTCCCAATATATTTTGGAATGCCAGTAATGGTCAAATTTGAAATAAGTCATGTGGGTTATAATAACTTGCTCAAAATAAGTTCAAAATAGTTATTAATGGTGTTGGGATCCTTTGATCAATGATATATACATGGGAGATCTTTAAATCTATAATAAAAATGGATATGCACACATGGGAACATAAAAATATCTGTTCCAATAATTAAAATCATGAAATATGTGTTTTATTGTCTTCCCCAACTGGATACATGATTGGTGGTGGTTGATTCCCTCCTCCGTGGCATGATAAATATGCAACACATGGATCTACAAATGCTTTGCATCATTAAATCAAATTTTATTCAACCTTGTAGCTTGTCGACCCATTCATATAACAACTTGTTCAAACATGAGCCATTACTTTAAAAGTAAATACATAATACACTAATTCTCCTTAATATTAATCATAATTCAATGAAATACTAAGGAATGTAGTGGAAAATACTTTGAGCCTATATCCCACATATGAGCATAAAATGGGATAATATAAGGCTACGGGTAAATGAAAAGAGATTAAAAATAAGGAAAAGAGGATGTCAAAAGATGACAATTTTGCGACTCATCACTATGTAGAATAATTTCTTCTCATTGCATTTATACCCCTTACCATACTTTCTATCACAATTGGAACATAGTCCTTTTTATCTTATTTCATCCATTTGTTGAGGTATCAACCTTGTAGGTTGAGTGAAGCTAGGAGAGGGAACATGGTGCTCTTTGTAGTTGTTAGTGACCATTCTTATAACATCCATATTTTTACTTTCCATTTCCTTGCCATAATGCTACGGGGAAAATCCCCCTATACGAGGTCTAGGTACAGGCAGAGAGATGACTTCCCTTAAAACACTATTCTACCCTTAAGCTATCCCAAAAATATCTAAACAAAATGATGAGAGAGAGGACATAAGGTTAATGGGTGCACCTTTAGTCCTTGCGGTTGGCGTAGACATATTTCGTTTGTTACAACCTCCCAGATTGCAGATCTCCTCCCAAAGCTAACCTGCAAAAGCTTAGGAAAACAATGCTACAACACATGCAATCTCTACTTATCACTTTCAAAGTTTTGATATAGATATAAATGCATAAATCAATAAAATCATACAAACATAAAATTTTGGGATGAGGACGAACTCTTTTATTAAGTTTCAAGACAAAAATGATTACAACCTTTGTCGGCAACCGCTCCACGAACCAGGTCCGGGATCCTCTATTGTGGCTCCAAGTGCATCAATCCCATGTTCGCTTCTCGCAACCAACTTATCACCAAGGGAAGGAGGAAGGGTTGCATAATTAGAAAGGCTAGAGGGCAAGGATGAGGCTAAAACTCAGAAAGGGATGCAAAACTTGGGCTAAGAAAGGGAAGGGATTTTGGCAGAGTTTTCTTATTCTATTGCTTGTTGTTCTAATTGAGACCCCAAGACCTCTTTTTGTGTGAGAAAAATATGGTTATTCGATTTGGGGATGGGCTACAATGGGTAAAATGGTTAGGAAACCCTCCATAGCATGTAAAATCCATCGAATTCTATGCAATTTTATATTTTTTGCAACTTTTGGAGGTAAATGTGGGCCATCTAACATGCAACATGCATATGTACATAGGCTAAATAGCATGCAAAACACATGTGTACGCAGGCTATTAGTTCAGCAGGGCACGTACACTTTCCAAAAAATGGTGTTTTAAGAAGAAGCCTCAACAGTGTTTTGGAAAAGTATGCAAAAGGAAGGGCCAATTTCTTCTATGCACAGATAAGACATTTTGGACTATAGCAGATGCCCCCTAATGTGTGAGGTTAGAAGAGAAAATGATGGCCAAAATACTTTACAATATCTTTACAAGTGGGAAGGCACAGAGTTGAGTGATCCCAAGACGAGTGTTTGTGAGCGTTCCATTTGCAAAACAATGATAATATCTCCAAGGAGGGCATATCCATGCTTGGGATGAACTAAGCGTGGCTGCAAATCAAGTACACTATAGATCCATGTCATATAAATGTTTATATAATGTGTAGCCGCGAGAAATACATGTCAGATCTACATCTCAAAATCATTTGAAGATATACAAGTACAATATAATATGCATCTTCAAGAAGAATTGACACCTGTGGATATTGGAGATGATGAATTCATAGCTCGAGCAACAACTTCAAGATCTTCAAAATTCAGGTAGGATTACAATAGGAGTGTAAAGAATCACTACCCTGAGGTCTTCGACATTTCATCGGGGAAAGACTGGAGGATATCGATCATCAGGCACTGAACTTCATTGATTTTGAATCCGAACTTGACTAGATTCTCGGGATGGCCGACTCATGAAAGTCAAGAGATAAACTACATAATGGATGATTTAGGTTGGATAGAACTTCCCTTGGACAAAAGCATGACAAAAATTATGTGACTCAGGAAACATTGTATTGACATAAGTCTGTGATACATGAGGCACCACAAACTCTCCATATGTTTGGAAGAGTAACCGAATGGAGGAGGACACAACTCTATATAACGAGAACAATTTCCTAAGACCATACTAGATCCCAATTCTTGGAAAACAAACATAAGGATGTGCTTTGTCCAAGGGTGAATATCTTGCTACTGATAAAAGATAATGTATATATCGTCCCCTCTTTTTGGAATATTTGATTTTTTTTTTGTCTTTTTCAAATTTTTAATGAGATTGAAAAAGAATAAAAGAATGTTATGTTACAAAGGAGAAATGAGTGTCGTGGGCAAGCAAACTAGTTCCAAGTGCATGGAACATATTGATGTTCAGTGCAAGGAGACATGTGCAAGATAAGGACACTCGAGAAAATTCCTCCATGGGTCAAGGTGCCAGATTGTAAGGGAAAAAGTGCTGCAAGGCTTGCGTTTAAGGAATGCTTTAAAGGTTCATTTAATAGCAACATGAAGTTGGAATTAGGCCAAAGGCGCAAGGATGAGACATGCAATGTGATCATATATGACACAACAAGAATCCTTCCATGTTGAGTTTTATGAGCCTAGAGAAGGTAAGCTCAGTGGTTTTTCACTTTTAGAGAGTTTGAAAAACACTAAAAAGAAGACTCCAGAGTGTTCCTTTTTCGTTACTAGTCCAATAGGTTCGAAAAAGGGTTAAACTTATACCGAAAGGATGCCTCTTCAAAACCATTTTAACGAGTGTGACTGAGACAAGATCACTCGACTATCTTTTGAATTTTGAGGAGTCTGAAAAGAGATTAACTATGGACTCACATTCTTTTTCTAAGTTTAGTCTCTGTTATCACACAATTTTTACTTGCCTAAGGCCCAAGGCAAGTGGATACAAAATTGGCGTAACTGGGAATGACCTATCACTGTCACCTTAATAGGAAATCCCTTTCTATTTAGGAGTATGTTGTAGTACCCCAGGGGAGACGTCCCCAATGACCTGGGGGTTTGAGAAGGATAAGGCAAATGATACAAGAAAGTTCCCCTCCTCTCACAAGTCACTCAGATTGAAAGGGTTCTTTATTTCTTACAAATATGAAGCAAATGAGAAATGTTGTGTACCTGCCAAGAACAAGACAATAAAGTAGAAAAAGCACACTTTCCAAGTACCAAAATGATATTAGTGCTTCATAAGACAATGAACTCTTAAAAAATGTGCTAGCTGATATAGAATTGAGCAATATAACAATTAATAACAACAATAAGAAATTTGTAACAACCACAATGGTTATGCTCCAAAATGCTTGAGAAAAGACTAAAAATAATATCTTTAACTAGCAAATTGATAATAGATAGTCACAAGTAGTTTTAGCAATGTCTAGCTAGCATAATATGTCACTTTTAGGGTTAATTTTATGCTGTTAGATGGCTGTAACAATCTTTTTCAACATCAGCAAGTAGGTTAATGATTTAGGCTAATCTAAGGTTAATAGAAGTTAGTAGGTGTTCAAGAGAAGATGTTCTGAAAATTGTTTGATCAATCAACACTTGTAATGGGTAGATTAGTGCCTTCTAGGGTAATGGAGTCAATGATGGTAGCAAAAAATCTTAGAGGAAAATAACAATGATAATACTTAGCCAGAGGGGATGGAGAAGATGAGAGAGGTGTTGGTAGCCTAAGGCCTAAAAAATCCAACTCCTAGAGATAATTGCTAGAAAGTAATAAAAAATAGGCCCTAGCGATTTCTCTTTTCCTTAGACAAATTGAAATAGAATATGCAATAGGGAATGAAGTAGGGTTACTAGAGTGCTATAAGGGTAGGGATCTAGTATCTACTTCTAGAAAGGTGCCTTTCAATAAATTTTAGAAAGTGGAAGATTATATAGAAAAAGATAATAACATATGTCTTTCTCCTAGGGTTTCAAGCAAGAAATTTCATAATATTTGACATGAAACAAGTAAATTCACCATAAGCATTCATTCACAATAAAGAAATGCAAATTTTCTACTTACTTCACCAAGAATAATCAAGCCAAACCCTAGTTTAAGATCCCCCATAATGAAAATTTGCCAAAATACACCAAGATTTGCCTCCCCAAAAGTTGCGCACCACTTAGTTTCAACCAATAACCCTTAAAGAAGGAAAAATTTCAGACCTCACACTTGTGTGATGAATGAATGATGAAAAAATGAGAGTTTTCTCTCTCTATTTATATAGTTTTAATGACCTTTAATTAAATTTAGGTCATAAAAATTCCGACATGGCCAAATTACATTAAAATCTAGTTTTTACATAAAGGACATTAATTAAACCCTAAAATCAAATCCAAGGGTGACGTTAGGCCCCTAGGGTGGACCACTAGTCCTCATATGTAAAACATTTTTCCTCCAAAGGCCCCAAATGCTGCCACATGTGACAACTAGCACACAATTGTCCTCATAAATGAAAACCCTGACTGGATGACGTCTAGGGTCAACATGATGATTTTATGGGCCTCCAAGGGTCAACGTCCAAAAGGAAAGGCAAGAATCCCCTAGGTCTAGGTCTACCGGAGTGTCCCTGGTGCAACGTCCTTCTTTCTTCCTAGTGTAAGCCTGTGGTTTCTCCTTTCCCCCTAGCGGGGTTACAACATCAATCTATTGGGATTTCATCCCCATGGAGTTTCGAGCTAATCATCTCCCCATATGCACCTGTCCACCAGGCATGGTGCTGTAGTAACAACAAGTATGTCCTCCAGGGGATCATAAGTCATAGGCATCATAGCAATGTCAATCACATCTAATAATCAAATTACCCAAACATGTGCATCAAACCCCCTTTTACCCAGACAAATGGTCAAAGACGTTATGCAGTTTAACAATTTAGGTTTGGAGAGGGTCTCAGGATGTCCTATTGGGCTAATCCTCCTTGAGTTTGGGGTGTTTTCCAGGTGAGAACCAATTTAGGTCATGTAAGTGTGTGAGATGGTGTAGGGGAAGTGTTTGGGCAGAGGGTGCAGTGATAACAGGGAAATGTAGGTCTTGCCCATGGGTGCCTCTATAGAGGGTGAGCTGCACCTTATCATGGATGCCATTGTTTCCTAGCCCATTCAATGCCTTTTATTCTTAGTCTCATTGCTTTTGGTATTTTTTCTTTTCAAGGGAAAATTTGGGAGACACTGTCCTAGCATGGTGACCAGAGGTGACAATGTTACCCACAAGCATTTCATGGAAATGAGAAGGCTGGCTCGCGATGAGACCCCCTTTCCCTTGGCTATGCCACCAAGATCCACCACCCTGGTTTGGTGACTAGATAGATGGTAGTTTCATACCACTACATACCCATGGACCTAATAGGCTGGCTCATGATGAGACCTCCCATCCACCAACTAGTACCTTGAGTCTTGTTTTATCTTACATGCCCCCTTTTCTTATTGAGAATGCTTTTATTGCTTTCTTGGGAATCCCTAGGCGAAACATCTCAAAGGTTTTATTTTGTCTTTTAAATCTTGCCAACTACTTTTACCCTCTGGGCCTTTAGCCCCTTCTTCCCACAAGGCAAGGTACAACCCTTCCTAGTGTGGAAAACCCAATGCCCGAACTAAGGTAGGGGAAGATGAGAGGGATAATGATGAAAAATGGTAAGTATGGAAAGAATGGACGATGAACTTTCATAGACCCACCTAGTGGCAACTCATCTTAAATGGAACCAACTTACTAGGACATTATATCACCCCCCCATATATGAACATGTTAAATATCATAATTTCCAAGCAAGTATTATGAAATAAATGAGAGTTCAGTGCAACATATTCAAATGCTTCAAAAATCAGAGTGACACATACCATGATATCCAAAATCATTACCTCATGGAGCAAGACCCACTGCTACGTTAGGACCAGGAAGGTGGGATGGATGATGCTGCTGCTGATAGATGGGATGCATTGAAGAAAATATGGGCCCTCTGGGGCCAAGCTCAAGTTGTATGGCTCTTGATACTCCATGTCTAGGATCTGTGGGCCTCAAGACATAATTTCCTTAGTTATCCCTAGGATAGGGGATAACATCTGGCTCTAACTTGGGGACATGTGCTCACCGTAGAGCACTTGAGAACCTCAACATCTCTGGCATGACCTGTATCTGCTAGATATAAACTAAATGAATTAGTAATCTTTAGGGTGGTGATATCACCCCTTGCTCATATATGATACAATGGAATAAAAGTAAGCAAGCATATATATACAAAATGAAAATGAAATTACAACTATACTACCCTAGCATGATATGTAGATGGTATATACAATGAATGAAAATGCCTACCTAACTTACCTGTACTTACCTGTGAAGTCAAGTATTTTCCCCATGATGGGGTTTAAGGAGGTGTCCACTAATTGGTAATGGACATCTTCTTCCTTCGAACATGGATAGATATTAGACATCATTGATTGATTTCACTCCGACTCTAAAAGATCCAATCCAAAACTGCGCTTTTCCCTTAATATTATTAGGCTCTCCCTTTTTTGTATCCCACATCCAGACCGCATCTCCCTCTTGACACTCCTTTGTTTTGAGCTTGGCTGTTTCTTTTATAACTCTAGTATATTGTTTTGAGGGAGGAGGGTTGGATTCCGCTGTGAAGACTTCTTGTTGGGTTGGTCTGATCAGTATATCATCATCCCCTTTCTTTAATAACTTGACAGTTCCAAATTCTTTGTCCTTGTATTTGTCTAGAAGTTGTTGAC
Organism: Picea abies; assembly: GCA_900067695.1. Taxonomy (NCBI): domain Eukaryota; kingdom Viridiplantae; phylum Streptophyta; class Pinopsida; order Pinales; family Pinaceae; genus Picea; species Picea abies. Next base: position 10,813 of record CBVK0101320301.1, read on the forward strand.
ATTCTTTCTTCTTTGGCCATTGTATTTTATCAAAATCTTCCTCTGAAGCGAAAGGCAAATCCTATGGAGAAAATACAGGAAGGTTTTCCTTGATTGGCTCATGTGTTACATTAGTTTCAACATCATTGTCAATTTATTGCACATGGGCCTTAGCGATTGGCATATTTGGGAGGCGTTCTATTGTCCCATCCTTCATAGGCACATTGATGTAAGTTAGATCCATTTCCAATGTTCCTCCCAACATTGCAACAAACTTCCTGGACAAAAGCATCCCCCATACATCAGGGACATCCACGACCACAATATCCATGTGGATCACTCTCTCGGGATATTTACCAAGGCATACTTCAACATTTTCAACTACCCCATGAGTGGGTATGGCCCTGGATTCAAAACCACACACATTCCTACAAGTCTGTGTGGCCTTTATGCCTAGTTTATCCATGGCCTTTAAAGACATTATGTTAGCACTTACTCCTGAATCAAGCATACAATTGTTAAGACATTTGTTATTAACTAATAATGTCATGAAGAAAGGTGGGTGTCCATCATATTGAACCCTAAAATGGTCTACTTGTAACATGATAGGAGGGTCCATTGGCTCATCTGATACTTTGAAAAATATTTCAAACCTTTTATAGATGGAACCTTGATGACTTCCCTTAGTGGAATGGTTACGTGCATTTTTTCCAATGCACCTTCAAAGTCAAAATTCAAATCAATCTTGTCGGTTTTGGGAGGATTTTTAGGAAGAAGTATGTTCATAGGTGGAGGTCTTGGTTGTGAAGTTGTAGGTCCAATAGACAGAGGTTGGTTAATTCATTTTTTCCTAATATACACTTGGAATTCTTGTTTCTTTAACTTTTCTCTCGACTCTTGATTAAAATTATTTATCACCTCCATCCTAACCTTCCTGCTTCCTTTATGCCTTCTTGATTTTCTTCAAGTGTGAAATTAAGGCAATATTGAGGACCCTCAATGGTATGCTCAATAATATTTACTTGCTTGTGTTCACCATTGTTCAAGGGGCACTCATACTCCCAATGTGAGTCTCTACACTGCAAGCAGCAAGGGTTTTCATCTACTATGTTTGTGAGGGATAAAGTATTAGGGACTTCTTGATCATTTTTTGTTCTGAAAACTTGAGTCACTTTCTGGAATTTCCCTTTGTAAGGAGCCCTAGGATCTTGTTGTTGATCTCTTTCCAAGTTGACAATCCTATTCATCATTAATTCTTGGGTTTTTACCATGCCATCTACAATCAACTGTAGCTTTTCCAAGCTAGCGCCAATATCTGAGGTAGGTTCAACATTATGGACTATTTTAGGTTTAGCATCTATTTTGACTCTTGGGGCAAAGAAAGGTTCAAATCTGGATGATGATAAATTTTCTTCAATTCTTGTAACCACCTCTTGGGCCTCTTGGATTGTTTTAGAGCTTTGTCTGTGAGGAGAAAGCCCATCTGTCCTATAAAGGCTTTAGTGTAAAGAAAGAGAAGGAACTTGTCTGAAGGGTGATGGCTCACTGAGATCTTTTGCACCAAGCTTTTAAATTTATCATGAAATTCCCTAACAGTTTCATTCTCTTGTTTTGTGATGTTATTTAGTCTTATTAGCAGGATGTTGGGGTCTTCCTTGATGCTCCATCATTTGATGAACACTTCCTCCAACTTATCCATGGTTGTAATACTAGCATCGGGGAGACTATTGTACCATTGTCTAGCGCCATCATGGAGGGTAGTAGAGAACAATTTCATAGATAAATATTTATCGTCATCACTGATAGGATGAAGTTGAAAGAAGGCCCAGAAGTTGCTCATATGATCCTCAACACTCACTACATCATTGGCAATGAATTTGGGTAACCATTTCTCATATCTAGGGGGCATTTGCCTAGGGTATCTTGGTATGTTTTTCATGTCTAATGGTTTGAAAAGCTTGGATGATCATTGTTTCTGGTTATTAGCTTGGTTTGGATTAATAGTCTGAGTCCCTACATTAGACATTGAATTTAAAGGAAGATTGCCTCAAAATAATGATTTCACTATAGGAGAGTTTCAGGGAGGTTTTCTTCTAAAGTACTTGGGAGGATTGGTATACCTCCCTAAGCTTTGTGGAGTTGCCAAATAATTTTCTTCAAACTGTCAAAGGGATGAGGGGATCACCCTCAGTGGAGTCGCTAGATAAGCTTTGTAAGATAAAGGATTTTGGGAAAAGGCTTATCGAAAAAGTGTTGTCTTGAGCAATATTGACTCAGTGTTCCCTGAAAATGGCTCCAAAATGTTATCGCACAATTTGTACTTTCCCAAATCCCAAGAAAAGTGGATACAAAATTGGAATAACTAGGAATGACCTATCACTATCACCTTAATAGTAAATCCCTTTCTATTTAAGAGTATGTTGTAGTACCCCAGGGGAGACGTCCCCAATGACATGAGGGTTTGATAAGTATAAGGAAAATGATACAAGAAAGTTCCCCCCCTCTCACAATTCACTTAGATTTAAAGGGTTCTTTATGTCTTACAAATATGAAACAAATGAGAAATGTTGTGTACTTGCCCAGAACAAGACAATAAAGTAGAAAATGGCACTTTCCAAGTACCAAAATGATATTAGTGCTTCATAAGACAATGAACTCTTAAAAAATGTGCTAGCTGATATAGAATTGCAGAAGTATAACCATTTTTAACAGCAATAAGAAATTTGTAACAACCACAATGGTTATGCTCCAAAATGCTTGAGAAAAGATTAAAAATAATAGCTTTAACTAGGCAAATTGATAAAAGATAGTCACAAGAAGTTTTATCTATGTATAGCTAGCATAATATGTCACTTTTAGGGTTAATTTTCTGCTGTTAGATGGATGTAGCAATCTTTTGCAACAACAACAAGTAGGTTAATGATTAACGCTAATCTAAGGTTAATAGAAGTTAGTAGGTGTTCAAGAAAAGATGTTCTGAAAATTGTTTGATCAATCAACACTTGTAATGGGTAGATTAATGCCTTATAGGGTAATGGATTCAATGATGGTAGAAACAAATATTAGAGGAAAATAGCAATGATAATACTTAGCCAGAGGGGATGGAGGGGATGAGAGAGGTGTTGGTAGCCCAAGGCCTAAAAAATCCAACTCCTAGAGATAATTGCTAGAAAGTAATAAAAATTAGGCCCTAGTGATTTCTCTTTTCCTTAGACAAATTGAAATATAATATGTAATAGGGAATGAAGTAGGGTTAATAGAGTGATACAATGGTAGGGATATAGTATCTAATTCTAGATAGGTGCCTTTCAAGAAATTTTAGCAAGTGGAAGATTATAGAGAAAAATATAATAACATATGTCTTTATCCTAGGGTTTCAAGCAAGCAATTTCATAATATTTGACATGAAACAAGTAAATTCACCATAATCATTCATTCATAAAAAAAAATTCATATTTTCTACTTACTTCACCAAGAATAATCAAGCCAAACCCTAGTTGAAGACCCTCCACAATGAAAATGAGCCAAAATACACCAAGATTTGCCTCCCCAAAAGTTGTGCACCACTCAGTTTCAACCAATAACCCTTAAATAGGGCCAAATTTCAGACCTCACACATGTGTGATGAATGAATGATGAAAAAATGAGAGTTTTCTCTCTCTATTTATACAATTTTAATGACCTTTAATTAAATTTAGGTCATAAAAAGGTCGACATGGCCAAATTACATTAAAATCCAGTTTTTACATAAATGAAATTAATTAAACCCTAAAATCAAATCCAAGGGTGATGTCATGCCCTTCTAAGGTGACGTTAGGACACTAAGGTGGACCACTAGGCCTCAGATGCAAAACATTTTGCCTCTAAAGGCCCCAAATGCTGCCACATGTGATAATAGGGAAATGCAGGTCTTGCCTGTGTGCTTCTGTAGAGGGCGAGATGCACCTTATCATGGATGCCATTGTTTCCTAGCCCATTCAATTATTTTTATTCTTAGTCTTATTGCTTTTGGTCTTTTTTCCTTTCAAGGGAAAAGCTGGGAGACACTGTCCTGGCGTGGTGACTAAAGGTGACAATGTTACCCACAAGCATTTCATGGAAATGAGAAGGTTGGCTCGCGATGAGACCCCCTTTCCCTTGGCTATTCCACCAAGAGCCACTACCTTGGTTTGGTGATCAGATAGATGGTAGTGTCATACTGCTACATGCCCGTGGACCTAATAGTCTGGCTCATGATGAGACCTCCCATTCGCCAACTAGTACCTTGAGTTTTGTTCTATCTTACGGGTCCCCTTTTCTTATTGAGAAACCTTTTATTACTTTCTCAAGAATCCTTGGGTAAAGCATCTCAAAGGTTTTATTTTGTATTTTAACTCTTGCCAACTACTTTTACCCTCTGGGCCTTTAGCCCCTTC
>CBVK0101320302.1:0-12546 GCA_900067695.1 Picea abies
CCACAGACAACACCAGCCCTTGGTCTTACTATGACTGGACATCCCTAAAAACCATATCACCTCATTAAACATGGCTTGAATGATCTTTTGAGGAAACTTTCCATCTCTTGTGGGTATTAGCCCAATACGTTGTTCTGTTGGTTTCCTTAGCTTTGTATAGTAGATCTGTGTAATATCTTTGAGCTCTTAGATGATATGTTAGGGATTTCATGCATATATTTGATAACTTTAATGATGAAATGTGTTTTACATTGCTATGATATCTAGGACTGATGAGCCCATGGAGGGCGCAGTTTTTGATGTGCAGGACCATGCCCGGCGGACAGGTACCAGAGGACCGGTACACATGGGGAGATGATTAGCTCGAACCTCCATGGGGCTGAAGAGCCCATCAGATGATTGTTGGGATGGCAGAAGCAGGACAACGTCCTGATGAGCCCTTGCATGAAGAAGATAGAAGGACGCCCTCACCAGGACACTTTGGCAGAGATCTACCTAGGGGGGATCACCCCCTGCAGATGAGATGATGGCTTTGATGGACAGGACGCCACCCAGGGCAGGCTGGACGTTTTCTGGAGGATGTGTCAGTGTGCTTGGACCATTTGGCACGTGTGGCAGCCTGTAGGAGCCCCAGAGTGGCCAACGTTTTGCCTTCTGGATGCTGATGATGCCCAAAAAGGGCCAACGTCTCCCTCAAAGGGGCCTGACGTCTCCTTTTTTAGCTCTTACTTTGACATTTTAGCATTTAATGTGACAAATAATGGAATATTGTTAAGTCAGCCTTGTCAGCTATTTTTAATGACCTATTTTGTAAATTAAGGTCATTTGGATGATATATATTGAGGACGTTGAGCCTCATTTTGGATAACATAACTCACTCTCTTGTGAGAGACTTCTCTTTAGTCTTTTTGTCTTGTTATTGGCTCTTGGAGTTGAGGCGCTACTCTTGGAAGGATTATCTTTGGCATGCATATGGTGTTTTTATCATTGGAAGGTGTTACAACTAAGCTTTGATAAGCTCATCTTTGATTTGTAAGTGTTTTTCTCATACAAAACTTCTTGATTGAATGGTTGTTGTTTAAAATTCTTGCATGTATGGTTACATTGTTATTTTATGCTTAATCATTGAAACCCTAGGGAGCAAGCACACAAGTAGGTCCTTGCTTCATGTCCCCATGATAAAGACTTGTTTAGCCATTTGATTAAGAACCTAGCCTAGCCATTGCTACACAAGTTCCTCTTTTTCTTGAGTTAGTTTGAAACATAAATTGAAGAAAGAAGAGACGTCCTAGGCCTAATTAATTTTACACCTAGGGTTTGACTCTTAGCGTTTGAAAAGCCTTGGCCCCAAACAACACTTTTCAGCCATAGATTTATGTTTTATAGCTAGTCGTTTTTGCCAAAGAGTCTTAAGAAAAGAGGGAGGAGCATGAGGCCTAGCTTTAGCTACACCGGAATGAGCCTCGGTTTTGATTTGGTGGCCCTGCCATTGCAGCACCATTAAACCTAACTCTCCCGTCCTTATGTTTAAATCTTTCCAAGCCTTTAGCCTCTCTCTTTGACTCCATTAACTCAAGGCACTAGTCTAATAATGCAACGTTGAGAGTTTTGTATCAAAACAACCTTTCTATCTTCTAAAACTTGAAACCCTAACTAACCCTAGCGGCCTACTAACCCTAACTAGTTGATGACATCAAGCCTCCTTTTAATCCTTGTTTAGTGTAAAACGTTGTGGCTTTGTCATCCTTTGATAGACATTTGAGTGTTGAGCAATTTCATTGGCTTATTCAGCAAAACGTCCACTTTATTGTCTAGCTAAAACTAACCTAGAATAGGGTTGACGTCACCTTTTAGCAGGTTTGACGCAGCAACAATATATATGAGCACATTTATTGCTTTGTGATATAACAAAGATTGATTTTATACATTGAATGCAAGTATCGTTTTGCATTTATTGAAGAGGTAATATTACAAACCATAAGCTTTAATTGCAATCATTGACTTTGTCAATAATTACATTTATTATTGCTCATATGTATTAAATATAGTCATTAATATTTTGAAGTACTAACCACTGTGGCATATTTTAGTTTTATCATTGCCTTGTCTCGCAAACAGGTGCCCTTTCAGTGGAATATCTTCTCTTTGACTATCCATTGGGCAGTAATCTGTGAAGGGAAAGCTTACTTTAAACTTTGAGCCTTAAACCCTTGATCCTTTCCCTTCAGAACCCCAGATTACTAGGGACGTCTCCCTTGGGATTAACCACCCTGAATAGAAAGAGCTCCCCATCGAGGTGACAGTGGGTGGGGAAAGCTCCTGTTACGCCAGTTTAAGTCTTATCTCCAAGCTTTTAAGCCTATCCTACAAACTGTGCGATAATAGTACCCAAAAGCACCTTCGTTGCCTCAATTTCTCAGACATAGACTTTGTTGACTCGAGTGACCAGTGAGGGGGGGGGGGTATCTCTTAGCCATATCCTTAGCTTGCACACCCCTTTAGGTCATTGGGGACGCCTCCCCTGTAGTACACCTCTTTTACTCCTAAAAGTGGGGATTTCCTATTGAGGTGATAGTGATAGGATATCCTGTTGTTATGCCAATTTCACCTACCTGTCTTGGGCTTTGAACAAGTACAAATTGTGCGATAACAAGTCCTCCCATAACCTAAACTTGGAAAATTGCATAAAGTCTTAAGCTAGTGTGAAGTTTGAAAAAGATACCTAATGTGAATTGCTTGCATGGCACTTGTATTAGATTGTGGCTTACTTTGTATGATTCTAATGACTCTTGTATCTTGTAATGGTTGGTCTTACATGATTCTGTGAACCTTGCTTGATGATTGTTAAAAGTAAGCAGCTACAAGAGCCATTCTCCTGGACGATGGCAAAGATCCTAGCCGAGATCTAGGGCCCCCAATACACTCCTGGGGTTCTTGGTCTAGGACCAAGCAATTAGAGCCATGGAAAAAGACCCTAGTGAGGGCCCCCAATGTATTTTTGGGGTTCTTCGTCAAGGACCAAACAATTTGATGATATAAGTCCCTAGATGTGTTCTAGGGCCCCTGGATGTGGTCCAGGGAATCCTTGCTCGGTGCTTGCATTGATCCTTGGTTGTGTACCTTGGTGGATAAGACCCTAGTTGTGATCTAGGGCCCCTAGATGCATTCTGGGGTATCCTAGTCTGGGACCAGGCAATTCTTGGTTAAGTACAAAGATGAGATGATGTGTGATCTTCATCTCTCCCAGGATGGTCCATGAGACCGAGGAGCAGTTAAGAAGAAGGACATGATCACATCATTGACCTTCCTCTTATGTTGGGATGATAAAAGCTTATAAGTTATCATGAGACTTATGTGGACATTTTGCCATTGAAGAAGAACCCCCTTTGACTTTCTCTTGTTATTGTTGCAACCTCTTGCTTGAGCCACGTCCTCCTTATTGTTTATGTGGTTTTGGTCTTTGCTAGCTGCCTTGACTTGTTGACTTTCTAATTAATATTTTATGATTAAAATATTAATTATTTAATTTGTTTAATTGCTGGGTTTTAATCTAACTCTAAAATTAGGGCTAATTTGCAAACCCCAACCTACCCACCTAAACTATAAATGAGAGACCTCTCCCCTCACTCTCTCACTCATTCTTCTTCCTCCAAACATTCTCTTTGTTTGAAATTTGTTATGACTCCTTCTTGTTCAGTTTGGTAAAGGGTGTGGCCTGCTTGGATCTGTTTTCTCCTGTTGGTTTATAGTGCGACCCTCTTGGATCTGATTTTCTGGTTGAGTATGTGGTGTGGCCCTCCCTTGGGATTGTTTCTCTTGCTGTGAAGTGGTGCGACCCTCCTTGATTATGTTTCTCTTGCTGAGTATAGGGTGCGGCCCTCCTTGGATTAGAGTTTTCTTGCTGGGAACAGGGTGCGGCCCTCCTTGGATCACTCCTCTTGCTAGGAATAGGTTGCGGCCACCTTTAGACAGTTCCTCTTCTCTCTTCCATCTTGCCACTATCCTTTTCTGGTACCACATGTTGCAGTCGTTGTCTTCTTTTTGTGACCTGTGTATTCTATTTGTTGCCACCTTTGTTTGCTTTCTTTTCTACTTGTTGCTGCCACCTGTAGGTTGCTCTACCTTACAGCCTTTAGTACCCTAATCAAGTTTTGCTGAGGCAGCCCTAAAACTGCTACCTAATTCTGCCTATTGTTGTAGCAATCCTATATTCTTGGACAGAATTTATTAGGGTTGTTAGTGGCTTCTTATTAGCCTCTAGATTGGACAGTGGTGCCCTTGCTTCAGCCCTGTACTTGATGATTTATATGTTGGTTGGCTTTCTGATATTTACCTAAAGTTCTTCTTGGCAAAATTGTTCACAAGATCATGATGAGATCTACCCCTGAGCGTTTGATCCATGACCCTTAAAGCTTTTTCTGAGCATACAGAAAAGAGGACAACAACAAGCACATCAGGTAAACCTGTTCTTTGTTTTTGCTAAGGTAATGTTCAGATCCATTGTGTTATTTCTGTTATTGGTTTACATCAAAATTTGTGAATATATTGCTGATCCAAAACTAACAGTAGTAAATAAATTTAAAAGATATTTATGTTTCTAGTTTTCCCTTAAAATTCTAACAATGATGATGCACCCATGGAGATGGTCCTGTTAGGGACGTTTTGATGTTTCTACCTAGGACATTTCACACTATATGGAGGACATTGGGTCCCTAATGATGAGCATTGGGCTTCTTGATGACTTGGCATGCCTTGAGACACCTTCCAACAACTCCTAGACCTTGGACATTGCATTGATGAGCTTGGACGTTGCAGATACAGCTTGATGTGCCACTCAAAGGGCAGGAAGCCCATACACCTGGATGTTGCACCCTTTGAGGACGTTAGGGTTTGGATTGACTCCATTGCCCTTGTTGATGATGATGTACCTCTTTGGAGAGGTTATGGAGCCCTTATCCACCATGATGTCACCCTAGGAGCTTGGGACGTCACACACATGATGATAATGTCATGCTTGAGTAAGATGTGACTTTTTCTTGAGCCGCACTAGCACATGGGTGATAAGTTGGCACTTTGACGATGATATGATGTCACCATCTTGATGAGGAGATGTGACCTTTCATGATGCTTTGTACCTTTTGGGGTTGGATGTGACCTTTGGAGCCTTTATGCCCCTTGAAGAGATGACTTACGCTCACACGTGTGGGATTTTAAGAGAACGTTTCGATATATTAGCATTTTATCTTTATTTTGGAGGTTATTTTTGGGGTAGACAGACCTAAGACCTATCCACCTTGTATCATGGATTATTATGTTCTTAGGGGCTTTTAGAGAGATGAGGCACTAGGCTTCTCTCATATATATAGAGGATGGTTTTCTCATTTGTAAATCATAATTCATCTTGTGGAGAATCACTTCTAGCACTTGTTTACTCTCTTATTCATCATGGAGAAATTATGCGCACTTTCTTGGAGATGATCTAGTGGATGCTTTGCAAGTTTATTGCAGATGATTTTATTTTTAGGGTTTCTTTCATGCTCAACGATTTGACTAGTAACTGTTCTTTTCAAGTCTTTGGTGGATTATTCTGTGTATTAAGTAAATTGTTTTATCAAAGTGGTGATAATTGCACGCTACCTTGTATTCTCTTGGATAAACCCTTGTTTTGAAACCCTAGGGAGGTTTGTAGTGGACTACCTCCCCTTGTTATCATTTATTTTGAGCTTGTTGAATGACATAAGGGTAATTCTAGGGTTTATAATGGGCAGCCATAATTTATGGCAAGATTTATGACAGCCATACTCTCCCTTTTGATTTGTAGTGTTTCAGGGCATTTGCTTTACTCATTTGACTTGATAGTTCTCGTTTATTATCTTGCAACACCTCACACACAAATATGGAAAACTATTGTATAAAACCACCTTAATCTTGCTTTGATAACTTTGATCTAGTTGGTGGTATGATTGAGTAACCAAAATAGGTTGCTATAGGATTCCTTGAGGTTGCTAGGGAAGCCTCCCTTGTTGTGGATCGCAATCCTACACTAAAACGAGGGAAGTAATTGCTTAGGTGACAGTTGTTGACGCTGAAACTATAATGCTTCAATCACACCACTTTGAACTTCGTAAGGCTAGGCGAGGTAAGGGCAGAATGATACCCTAAATTTAAAGCCTTAAGAAAAATGACGAAGACTTAACATAAAAGTTCTTATTCAAATGTTTTGATATTTTCCTTTTTTTATAAAATTTTTAAAGCTTTCTTTAAAATAAAGAGGAATAAAACATGCATATGTACATTATAAAGAACTATAAAGAATGGAATAAAAGCATAATACTTCAAAAATAAATGTATCAGATGGATACTTAAATCCAAAATGCTCAAAGAATGCAAAAAATAATAGAGAAATTTCAACGATATTAAAGGATAAACATAACATAACTTTCCAAGGTACACAAATCTCAACACTCCCTCTTACTAAGGAAAGTGCTACTCACCACTCCCATCTTAACCCTGAAGTAGACATGCTTGCCCCTTGGCAAGGACTTGGTGACATTATCTACAACCTGCTCATCAGTCGGAATATACTGAAGCTGAATTGCCCCTCTCTGAACCCAATCTCGAATGAAGCGGTATCTTATCTCTATGTGTTTCGACCTGTCATGAAACTGTTAAATAATTAAAAGTACCAAGGACAAGTGTTTCTCACAACTTAGGAGTCTAGGGGTGAGAAAGTGTCCAATGTGGTCCCTAGTGAATTAACGTTATGTGAGATAAAGTTAAAAGTGACTTTAGGGAAACTTCTTGAAGTGGGTGACTAAAAAGACTTTTAATCACGACCATTGATCTAATTTCATCTCCACTGTTAGATCATGTGACTCTTCAACTTCCCTCATTGAGTCGAATTAGGGAAAGGAGGCACCCCACTTTTGGCATTCTTCGTGAGTTTTGGAGAGTGCAAGAGACAGAGAGTCGAGCAAGAGAAGAGGTTGAGTTGCTTAAGGCACAATTTCCAAAGCAAGTGCAGGTACACAAACTGAGGTAGAGTTCAGCATTAAAGCTACTGTATGGTATGGATTTCTGAGAGGCCGAACTACATGAATGGGACGATAGAGCATCCAGTTCCAACATTCATCAATCAACTGCGAGATCATCGGTGTTTTTCATATCCAAGATCACCCTTGTCCACATAATAAGAATGGATAGCTTGTTTGATTCTATCCATGGCCCCATACAAGTAGCCCATTGGGGGGTTTTCCCCATCAACTAGGTAAAGATCCTTTACCAAAGGTTCGCTAACTTTACACACCTCGTCCGTGTAAATTTTTCTAGCCCTAGGTGACTATTGTCCTAATCTTCTTTCAATAAACAACTCAAAACAGAATTTATTTAACAGCAGGAAATTAAATTTCTGAATATTGCATCAATCACAAAGTAGTTGAACAACGAACAACAAAAGAAATAAAACACATACATGGATTTCTCCTTCTAATAATCTTTTCATTCCTTTGATCAAAGCTTACAAGGTGATCTCTGTAGCCTGCTTGAACCAGCAGCTGTACGGTCAATAACATCACCTCAAACAACAGTGTACAACTTGTGTAAAAGGGGGTAAAGCTACAACAGTATGGCCTTCTCTGTTTCTGCCTTTCCTGGACAACAAACCGCTCTTTGTCTCTGCTCAACACTAAAGCACACTCCAGCAATCCACAGAGGACTTTGTATGGCCAGATCTGAAGGTGTACGGCCTGTGCATAAAGACAATATGGCTACAGCAGTAGTATGGCGTATATGGCCTGCTGGTATTTTGCTGGTCTCTTTAGCAATCTGCTTTTCTTCTCCTTGAATCCACTCTGCCCTCTTCCATCTCTCTTGCTCTCTTCTCATATATGATCAAGCCCTCCCATCTTGTCCTATTTATTCTTTGAGAGAAAATAACTAATCTCCTCAATCCTAGCAACTAATTTCCTCAATCTTAACTGCCACCTATCTCAATCTTGAGATGTACGGCTAAAATTAATAAAAGATAAGTAGAATTAAGTAATAGTAGTTGGTCAATTCGGTAGCACAACTACCTAATGTATGAATTAAAAGTGATCTACCTCATTCTATCAAATGACTACATTTTAATAAAACATTGTATTCCACATCTCCCTTTCTTTTGTGTATTCTTATTTTTCAATGGAACAGCATGTCTAGAACACCAAAAATGCACTGGTATGTTCAATTGGAATTGGTTGCATGAATGCAAAAACAAGCATGGATGGGGCATCTGACTTTCAATAAATGATACTCATTTCCTTTATAAAAGTAAATATGAAAATCCAGTAAAGAAATTATCTGGATCTCTAAAATATATGGTCTGGAATAACCAGATGGCATCTTGATAGTGTCAAAAATAACCACGCATGTGTTTTTAAAATATGTACATCAAAATGGAATTACAGTAAATGAACAACATCTTAAAGGAAGGAAAAGCAGTGATAAAGAGTTTCATGAAAACTTAATTAAATTCAGAGTCAGAATAATTTTAAAATTTTGAGAAATACATTAACTTTTGTACAATCTAGACTCTACCCAACCTATATTTCTTCACACTCATCGTTTGGTTCCCTTGATACAAAGTCAATATATATTAAACCTTGGCTTGTTTTTGGTTTTCTGGATAGGTGTTACGATTGTTTTATCTTAAAACAAAATGTCTAGATTTAGGCTCAACACATGGCCTAACAATATTTTTGAAACCCAATACAAGTTCTTAAGAAATATCAGACACAGATCACTTGTATGGTATTTTCTGAACCATATTTTTCTGCTTTTTGCTCAATAAAATCAACAGAAAACACTAAGCCTCTACAAAAGAATGAACCCTCCATGCATACTGTTACAAGAATGGATCTTTAGTCACAGGAAACATTTATAGAAAATCCACCCAATGGGCATTATAAATATTAAGTAAAGATCCACATTACCACACATATAAACAGTAGCATCCATAAGAAAGTAAGATTAGTATTCTGATGTCGCCCCTTTCCGAATGCATGATCAGATTCCATGCCCTCTCCTGTTACTAAATTTCTATTAAAATTGGCATACAGAGATACACAAAATGAATATACCTCAGCATTGTGGATCTTGTACTCATGTAATATTTGATAACAAAGTTTTTCATCAACATGTGTTAATGCCATTGTGCTGTTGAAGGAAATGCCGCCAGTCTTTTTCCTCTTGAAATATATCTGCCAGATCGAAATAGTTAACAGAGTAAACAATTATGCTTGTAAGAAAAAAAATTCAAAAAGAGAGGAACAAATATATAGCTGAAATAAATCATTCACAAAATGTAACTTTTCAGAGGAAATGCACAATAATATATAAAGTATGAGTCAAAAAGGTAACCAAAGAAGATGACTTGTTGGTGCACTTGGGCATTGTTACATTTAATATATTTGCTCGATGGCAAAAATTGATTTAATAGAATAATAATTGAATAAACGAATATGGATGATGCTCTTTACATTGAGAGGGCCCTCTTTAATATAGCCTAGGCGCCTTTATCGAGGAGCCATGACTTTAATTTATCATTAATTTATAAAATTCATTTTATTTTTACGTTTTTAATTTTAATTTATTTATCATTTATTATATATATTATATTATTATTTTATTATTATACTTAGGCTTATGTTTATAACATTGCCTCCCTCTTCAAATTTGCTTTGTCCTCAAAGCAATGAATTCATCTTCCCCTGTGGACTTTCACCTTGATTCTGGATTTGTTTATGATTGTTTGGCAGATTTGTTTGCGGTGGAAGTATGGGATTTGTTAGTTATTTTCGTGGAAGTTTTTGGATTCCTGAACTGTATAACTTGTAATTCTTCTCCTACCATTTGAATTCCATGAATTGTTCCTAGAGATTTGTGGTGTAGGTTCCTAGTTGCATCAACCATTCTGCTCCCAACACCATGTCCATTCCCTAAAGGGGAAGAGCATAATATCTAGTTTGTCGTTCCAACTTTTGTATATGTATGGAAACTTTATGGCATTGTCCTACTCCTTCGATTGGTTGACCATCAGCAGCTGTAACCATGAGGTCCTTGACAGGGTATACGAAAAGATTTAATTGTTTTGCGAGATTAATGTCCACGAAATTGTGGATGCTTCCCGAATCTACCAATATTGTGATATATTTTCCTTTTAGGTTTCCTTTGAGCACTAGGGTATTTGGTTTTATTGTTTTTGTAATTGCTTCAAACGAATTCTTGGGTTTCCTGCTTGGGCTGTTGTGGGAAGTAACCTTCCTCCTTATATGAGGTGGAGTATAATGTACTATAGATGGTTTTTCTTCCTGGACTAAAACCTCTGACTTATCTTCCTCATGAATTTGTTTTATGCACGTGATTGAAGCTAATGACACCCTTAGTGATTTTCCATCTTCAACAGTGTCCAGTAGATCTTCTTCAATAGCAAACTGCACTTTTTTCCCGTCTAGAGACTTGCCAGCGCAGGACCAGCAGGGATAGGATTTAAGAGCCAAGATTGAGGACGCACAAGGTCAAAGCACAGGATCACAAAGTCAGACACAAGGTACTGGTACAGGTACAAGTGTTGAGAGGGAGACTGTTGGACAGGATCATCAGGAGCTAGATGAGGAGGAGGAGGAGCATAATGCAGTTCCACGAGAGTAGGACACTAGGTCACGACCTAAGTGGTATACATTCACAGTTAGTGATTCTAGACTGGCAGGGCCTCTAGAGAGAACTTTCAAACGAAGTAAACCACCAGAGAGACTTGGGTACATGGCACTAATCACATAGCTTATTGATGCAGAGCCTTCAAATTATGAGAAAGCTGCACATCATGGAGTGTGACAGGAGGCCATGATGGAGGAATATGCCTCCATTATGAAGAATGATGTATGGGAGGTGGTGCCCAAGCTTGAGAGCAAGAAGGTAGTTGGATCCAAGTGGATCTACAAAGTCAAGCATGCAACAGACGGAAGCGTGGACAAGTACAAAGCACACTTCGTGGCCAAGGGGTTTTCACAGCGAGAGGGAGTTGACTATGAGGAGACTTTTGCCCCAGTGGCCAGATATTCATCAATCAGGATTGTTATTTCTTTAGCAGCAAAGATGGGTTGGCACGTTAACCAAATAGACGTGAAGACTGCCTTCCTCAATGGAATTCTTGAGGAGGAAGTATATGTTGAGCAGCCATAGGGGTTTGAGGTTGGTGACAGAGAGACGCATGTTTGTAGATTGAGGCGAGCATATTTGTAGATTGACAACTACTTGAGAGAGATGGGTTTCCAGCAGAGCAAGGCAGACCCAAACCTGTATTTTCTTACAGGGGAGGCACCTTTGATACTAGTGGTGTACATTGATGACCTATTTCTGACAGGGGACGAGCAGTTGATAGAAGACGGCAAGACAAATCTTGTAGTTGAGCTTGAGATGAAAGACCTTGGGTTGATGCATTACTTCTTTGGTCTGGAGGTCTAGCAATAGGATGGGTGCTTCTTCTTGGGACAAGGGAAGTATACAGTGGAGATCTTTCGGAGGTTCAGGATGACAGATTGTAGGCCCATGTCCATGCCTCTAGTCACGAACTGGAGGAAGATTGATGCATCAGATTCAAAGACAATAGACCCCACTGTCTATCGTAAGTTGATTGGATCGCTCATGTATCTGGTCAACACTCGGCCAGATATCAACTTGACAGTAAACTCTTTGAGTCGGTTCATGGTGGACCCTCGGCGAGTACATTAGATTGTTGCAAAGCATGTGCTTCGCTACCTTATAGGTACAGTGGAGTATGGGTTATTGTATGAGCATAGTGGCGGAATGAGGTTAGCAGGCTTTACAAATGTTGACTGGGCTGGGTGTGCAAAGGACAGGAAGAGTACTTCGGGATGTTCCTTCAGCATTGGATCGGGTATCATTTCCTAGTTCAACAGGAAGCAGAGATCAGTGGCGTTAAGCTCTGTTGAGGCAAAGTACATGGCTGCTAGTTTAGCAGCATGTGAGGCACTGTGGCAGAGGAAGCTACTCTTGGGATTGTTCAGGCAGGAGTTAGAAGCTACTATGATTCACTATGACAATCAGAGTTACATCAAGCTCTCTAAGAATCCGGTGTTTCATGATCGTAGCAAGCACATCGATATCAGGTATCACTTCATCCAAGATTTTGTACAGAGAGGAGTCGTGAGGCTTGACTACATACAAATTGATGACTAGATGGAAGATATTTTCACCAACGCACTAAGTGAACAAAAGTTCATATATCAGATGGGGTTGAGGTAGAATCCCTTCCTCGCTAGGAGGGAGTGTTGAGAATGTAGCAAGGAAGGTATTCCATGCATTTCAATGCCCTGGCATCGTGGAGGAAAATGAAACATTGGTCAAGTTGATTAATTTAACTTTTCCTAATGTCTAACTTAGGAAAAGGATTGTTGATGTGTTATATTCTTCAATTGACTTATTGAGCACCTTGTCTAAAGTTAAAGTGAAAATAATTTAAGTGATGGATCTTTTAATCTAGACCATCCA
>CBVK0101320305.1:0-13211 GCA_900067695.1 Picea abies
ACTCTTTCCCTAGATTTTAACTATTGAATGTACTAGGATGTAAGAACAAGGAACATACCTTATGATCGCTTCCTTTGATCTTTTTTTCTCCCGCTTCACTCCAGTGCTCTCGTACAGTCAAGATCAAAAAAATACAAACCAAATGAAGTGAAGAATACACAATCTATTCAACAGTCAATCTATGTATATGATCAAGGAGTTATACAATAAAGTGGAACTAACTTTATGGGAAAGGGACATATTACTGTATCATATTGATGGAAAGTAAAGATTACAACCTGAGCCTTGATGTTGCAAACTTCCTTTCAACGGCCCTTAGCTCTGACACACACACTTGCTCACTTTCATGAAGAAGATCAACCACCTTTGATAAACTTGCTGGAGTTCCTTAGCTGTCGTAGCTTCAGTCCTTCACACAATCTTTCATCAATTCTCTAATGTCTCACTTAACCTTGTTTGCTTCTAACCTTTTCCATGAGAACTCCCTCAATATATAGGAGAGAATGAATTAGTTACTTGGATAAGAATGATCCCAAAATATCAGGGAATCCAGTACTAGGATAACCATTCGAATGCCATCTCATCCTTCTTGAAGATTCCCTTCTAGAAACTTCAAGAATTCTTCTTTTTCCTTTGTTTAGAAAGAGTTCGCACCCTAGCAGTTCAACACAGTGCGAACTTCTCGCACCCTAGCTTAAGGCAGCCTGCGAGAATCATGCATTCTCACAGGAAAATATACTGGCAGCCTGCGAACCTCCTTCAAAAATGTGATTTCTGGAAAGAGATGAAGGTAACTTTTCTCAGGAGAAAGTTCTTTCTCAGGAGAAAGTTCTAATGAAGAGCCTGAATACACCATCATCAATACATCATCATGACGACCAAAATCATGGGTAACAGAATGCCCCCCAAATTATGAGGTTGAAACCAGTGACAACCGATATACTTTGTAAGCTGCATGTGTGTGTCGGGAACCAGGAGCACATCTAATCAGAAACCTACGAACAACTAAGCATCTGTAGAATATTATAAATACCAATTCTGAGGTAGGCATTCCCATACTCAGATCATAGACTGATGACATTATAGACATGGGTCATGGCCACCAATCATACACTGTGGATCCATGCCATCAAAATATAGCATAGCTACCGAAATACACTGTGGATCTATGCAAGAAATTTCAAATCAGGACGACATAGCCACGAAACATACACAGTGGATCTATGTGTCACAAATTATACTCCATCGCAACCTGGATCACAAAGATAATATCTAGGGTATTCAATATCGTCGCCCAAAGTATGAATCTAACCATGTGATTACATGTGTTGAAGTCGAAAATGGTAGAAACCACTTGATTACCAGTCATTGACGAAACTGTTAACAAGTGCGAGGGAAATCACCATTGAGGTCAATGACTCCCAAGGTACCATAGTACAATCCATCGACTGTGAATTAATGAGTTGATGTTGAACATCCGATGGAATCTTTCGATCAGGGGTCAATGATGGAAACCCTCTGTCGAAAGCGAGGAAACCTGCCATTGAGGCATGCAAGCTCCAAGGTACCAAATAATTTCTAAGTCTTGATTCTGGATAATGAGTTGAAGTCGACGGAACAAAAATCGTCACGGGAGGGCCTTGATGTATCCCCCATCAATGACACAAAATGAGTAACAGATTTTGAAGGTGAAACAGAGTATGACTTGGACACAGGGAAGGCCAACTCGGAGAGAGTGGATAACTGTAGATGGCTGACTCAATATAGGTTTCAGATGGAATTCTCTTGAACATATGAACGACATGACCAATGATTTGGCAACATTGACTCAAAGATGACAAATGGAATGACCTTGTAATCAAATTGAATGAGAGACAAATGGATTTCCCAAACCGGCTTCAAATGATGAATAGGGGGTGTCATGTTTAAGAGAGACACTTACTGGCAATTAATACGATGATGAAAACATATCCCTTTTCCCAAATTCCCCCCCACCATTTCTGGCAAGTACCTCTTTATTTTTACGCAAGCTTGAGGAGGATAACATATGCTTGTTGGTGTAAGCTCATCCTTCGGACGAGTCCCTCGGAGTATATTTAACGAACCCTAAGAAGGAGTGGTTCAGTCCCATCACGGGTCTGTCAATGTTTGTTTTAACGAGTCATGAAATATAAAACTCGAAGGTTTTTCAAGATTATAGAGTTTGGAAAAACACTTAAAAGAGAACTCGCTCAGTTCCTTTTTCGTAAAATAGTCTGGACGAGACCGAAAAAGAGATAAATTATCGCTCACCAAATGCGTACTTCAAATACTTTATCGAGCGTGAAAATAGCAAGGTCGCTCGACGATCTTTTCATGTTTAGAGAGTCTGAAAAGAGATTAAAGAGGACTCCAGGGGGGTTCCTTTTTCGTATAACCTTGTTGAGCCCGAAAAAGTGATAAAAGTATGCTCGACCGCGTTCTCATGTATTTACGAGTGCAAGAATGGACAAAAACGACGCTCGAGGTTTTATGTAAAAAACCATAAAAACAATCAAAAACACACCATAACGAAGAAAAACATTTCCATATCCCTATATTGAATCGTCAAAAATCATCACGCCTACAAGAATTTTACTCAACATAACATTAGTGATTAGGGTTTAGTTGACGAATAAACATAAAAAACCCAAAATGATAAAGTAAAAGTAATAAAATGAGTAAATATTCATTTTTACCATACCATTTCACATTTTCACTATTGAGCTCCAAAAAACCCCTCTTTTACCCTCCGCGTTTGGCATTGATTTGCGGGAGCTACGGGAGACCATTCAACGAGCCGTCTGCAACATTAAGGTAAGCTCCTCATCCTTGATATTTTCATGGTTGAATTTCATGATTTCATTGGTTAAAAGTTTAGTTTTAACTCATTTTTTCAAGCCCTATGTGTGCATTGGCATTCTCGCAGGTTGGCCATATGGGGCCTACGAGAATGATGCATTCTCGCAGGTGAGCCTTAAGCCACCTACGAGGTTCTCGCACTGTGTGAATAGGGCACCTGCGAGAACCGTAAAACCCAAAAAAAAATTAAAATTTTAGCCAATAAAAAAGATTCAAATCATGAAACAATTCATTAATCCTCTTTTTATGTTCCTTATGCAGGTATTTGACCAGCAACATGGTGCTCGAGTGGCATGAAAGAGAACACGAAGAGGATAATTCCATGGCCTAGAATCATCCTCCTACCATAGCTGCACTGAGAGACTGTGGGCTCTTAAAATACTTTTGCATCCCTGGCATGAGGGCCCAGGTCAGACTGTTAGAGTACCTGGTCCGTATGTGGGACCCAGATCAACAGGTGTTTCATGTGGGGTGTTGGTCACTCCAAATCTGATGAAGATGTCTTTAAATAAGAAATTTATAAATGCTTCTTCGGTCTCTCTGTGGAGTGTTTTGGCTTCCACCCATTTAGTCATGTAGTCTCTGCAGACCACTATGTAAACTTTTTGATTGGATGGTGGGTTGATGGGTCCTACAAAGTCTAAGGCCCATCTTTCAAATGGTTCAAGTACTATCTGGTGATTTAATGTCATTTCATCTCTATAATTAGGTTGGCCTACTCTTTGGCAGCTATCACAGGCTCGGACATATTTCTTTGCATCTTTGAAGAGTGAGGGCCAATAGTACCCCATCCTGAGAAATTTATGTGTTGTTCTCTTATCAACAAAATGCCCTCCACAAGGGCCATAATGACAAGCTTTTAGTAGATCATAAACCTCATCTTCTCTAATGCACCTTCGGATTTCTTGATCAGGTCCTGTATGGAAAAGACACCCACTTATCCAACTATACCGAGCACTTTGATGAATGATTCTTCTTTTCTCTCAGTGGGATAGGTGTGGTGGTAACTTCCCTGCAACCAAGTAGTTAGCAATGTCTGCATACCAAGGTGAGTGAGCAGAGACTGTAAATAGGTATTCATCAAGAAATGAATCATCTATTGAGGTATCATCATCAGGTGTCAACCGAGAAAGGAAATCAACAACTACATTTTCTTTTCCTGGTCTATCTACAATTGTAATATCAAATTCTTGCAATAATAGTAACCATCTGGTGACTCGAGCATTTGTGATAGGTTTGTTCATTAAATATTTGATAGCTGAGTGATCAGTATGGAAAAAAGTAGAGTAGTTAGTAATGTAATGTCTAAATTTATTAATGGCGTAGATAACTACTAAAAATTCATTTTCGGTGACTGTATAATTGAGTTCAGCAGGAGTCATATTCTTGCTGATGAAATAGATAGCATAAGGGAGATGATTTTCTTCTTGTCCCAAGACAACTCCTATCGCAGTATCTGAAGCATCGGAGGATATATGAAAGGGGAGTGTCCAATCAGGTCCTCTAAGAATAGGAGCTGTAGATAACTGATGTTTAAGTGTATTGAATGCTTCCTGGCAAGAATTGGTCCATTTGAATTCAACATTTTTCATCAGTAACACAAACAGGGGAGAAGCTATTTTGGAATTTTTTTTGATAAATCTTCTGTAGTACCTAGCATGTCCTAGAAAACTTCTTACCTCTGTTTGGGTTTTAGGAGTAGGAAGATCCTTAATGACTTGTATTTTAGATGGGTCTACCTGAATTCCCTGTGATGAGATAAAATGTCCAAGCACTATTCCTTCACTCATCATCATATGACATTTTTTTGTACTTAAGGAGAGTTGGGCTTGTATGCATCATTTGAGCACTTTCTCAAGGTTTTGTAGTGCTTCCTGAAAAGAAACACCATAAGGAGTGAAGTCATCCATAAAGATTTCCATAGAGTCATTAAGCATATCATAAAAGATTCCTAAAACTTCTCTTTGGAAGGTTGTTGGTGCATTACATTGTCCAAATGGGAGGAATCTATAAGCAAGGGTTCCCCAAGGGCTAGTAAAAGTGGTTTTATCTTGATCTTGGGGTGCAATTTTGATCTGGTTATACCCACTGAAACCATCTAAAAATGAGAAAAATTTCTTCCCTAACAAATTATCTAACACCTGATCAATGAATGGTAATGGAAAGTGATCTTTTTGAGTAGCTTTATTTAAGGCTCTGTAATCCACACATACTCTCCATTTCCCGTTTTTCTTAGGAAATATTACCAACGGGGACACCCATTCACTATCTGATATAGGATATATAAACCCTAGATTGAGCAATTTTTGAAGTTCTTCTTTGAGGATTTCTCTTAAATTAGGGTTCATTCATCGTTGAGATTGGCAGATTGGTTGACAATCTTCCTTAATATATATTCGATGAGTACATAATTCGGGAGAGATTCCTTTCATATCTGTATAATCCCATGCGAATGCTTCTTTATTTTCCAGAAGTAACTTCATTAATTGTTGTGTTTCAACATCTGTCAGATTAGGGTTTATGTTCAGTGTTTTGCCAGGTTCAATTTCTACCAGTATGCTTTTAGAAGAGATGGTGTTAGATGTTTGAGGTGGGTTTTCCAAGTTGAGGTTTTCTTGATTATCAGACTCCAACGGTGCAGCTAGTTGGTTATGAGTTTCTTGAGTAACAGAGGAGGGTTCACAAATAAAACTATTAATTACTTCATCCTTGGTGGAGTCTTTAAGGCTTAGAGCTTGTCCGATAGTCAAAAGGGGTTGAGTAAGTTGATCATCAAAGTCTACCCATATAGAATTATCATTATTAATCAGGGGTGTAGCGTGAGGGTAGAGGGTTAGCTCTTTAGTTTTGTAACCATTGGAAATTGTCATTGATCCTGATCTACAGCTGATAAAAGCATCTGCTGTGGCTAGCCAAGGCCTGCCCAAAATTAGAGGGTGCCCCCCCAACTTTGTTTTGGGTTGTAGCACCACAAATTCAACTGGATAATTCTAGCATTCCATTGAGATAATTAGGTCCTCAATGACTCCCTCTGGTTTAATTGTGGATCGGTCAGCTAATTCTAGGATAGTTGGGGTGTCTCTGACTTCATTTTGCAGTTGTAGCAGTTGTAAGGTTTCCAGAGTCATGATATTGATAGCGGCACCTAGGTCTACCAAGACTCGAGGGATTATCATTTTTCCAACTTGTACTGAAACGGTAGGATGGCCGGGATCACCATATTTAACTGGGGGGACTTTGCCTGACATTAGTGCAGACAAGTCTCCCATGACATGGACTGTGAGGGGATCCTTAATTTTCCTACCAGGCTTTTTAACACAAATGTCTCGCATCATCCTGGCATAGATTGGTACATCTCGGAGTGCTTGTAGTAGAGGAATTTTGACATATAAATTTTGTAATCCCCCTAGAAGATTGAAAGTTGGTGGCTCGGGCATTTTAGTCAAAGCTAAACGCTCAGGAAATGGTGGTTTTGCTGTTTCAACAACATTATTAGATGATGATTGTACCTCTTCATGTACATCATGCTCTTTTTTTCCCTCTTTATCAGAAGAGGTAACATCAGCTATGGTAGGTTCTACTATTCTCCCAGATCGTAAATGGATATCGTTGCATTGCGTAGGGAGAAGAGAAAGTGTAGGCTGGTTATGAATATCAATGTACTGCACAACTTTATTATTGGGGTTAGGGTTAGGTTGTAAAGGTAGCTGGGGTCTCATTATTTGATTGTTTGGGGGAGTACCTGATGGTAAGGAGAGTGGTTGTGGAAATTGTGATTGAGGAAATTGATTTGGGAAGGGGAGTTGTTGTCCTCTCCAATTTGGATTCCATTGGTTTTGATATGGTTGTTGTTGTTGTGGAGGCCAAGGAGTCCACATTGATGGATCAACCAAGGGTGGGTTAATTTGTTGCATGGATGGGTAATTCATTTGATTGTGATATTGCATTTGATTATAGGGGGGGTAACTCATTTGATTGAAAGAAGGATAATTATTCCAACGATTAGAAGATGTAAATGGCATGTTAGGATGCATACCTTGTCCCCGCGGTTGCCATTGCCTTCTTTGTGTCAACAGATAGACAACTTCAGCTTCTTCGTCCGTTGGTTGTAATGTTGCCTTGATCCCTAGTAAATATGGACATTGTTGAGTTTCATGATCTTTATCACAGATGGTGTAGATTATCTTTTTTTCCAATGGACATTCCCTTCGTGGGTGCTTGTCTCTGCATTGAGAACAAAAGATGGACAGGGCTGCTTCTTCTTCTGCTTGCTTCTTTTTAATTTGCAGGGTGTCAATTTGTCAGGCAAAAGAGATTAACATTTCAGTTTTAAAACCTTCAAGTAAATTACCTATCTCGGCTCTTGTTGCTCCCCCACTGGCTGATTTTTGGTCTCTTGAAAATTTGGTGTCCCTGCTGTTTGATCTATTTCTTGAAGCTCCTCTTGAACATCTATTGCATAAATTAACAATTTCATCATATGATTCCTTAGATATGTCCCCCTTTCCAAGCATATTCAACATATCTAGACAGTCATCCCTTACTCCTTTTAATAATATAGGTTTGATAATATCTTTACTTACATTGGGGTGACTGGATCTCTGTAGATTATACTATATCCTTTCTACAAAGTCCTCCAGATTTTCGTCCTCTTTCTGCATCATCTTAAATAGCTCCTCCCTCTTTTCTCTTGTTTGGCAATAGTCCTGGTATTTATTCAGGAATTTCTATTTCATTTCGTCCCATGTTTTGATTACATGGCCTCCAAGACTCATGAACCATCTTAGTGCATTTCCTTTTAGTGTTGCTGGAAATAGCTTTAATTTTTTAGCATTGGAAATGTAATCATAACTTCTACATAATATATCAAACTCAAATAGAAATTCATCAAGATCTTCTGAAGACAAACCATGAAAATTAGGTAGTGCTGAGAGTGGAATGTTCTTCATGGGGGCTACTCCTCTAGGAATATCACCAATAGGAAATCCTAATGTGGAGAAAGAGTTTTCATCATTTACCTCTCCTTCAGAACCTGCATGTTCTTCGTGATGCAATTCTTCATTGTACTCATCCATGTTTTCTTCTGTCTGCTCCCCTGTCGTGCTTGCTCTATCCTCAATGTTTCCTGCTAGTTTCTGGACTGTCTTGAGACTCCAAACTTCTTTCCCTATTTCAAAATTTGCTTGGAATGAAGGCTGGGATTTTTGTTTCTGAAGGTTTGGTCATTGAGCAGCAGATTCAGACTTTGATATGATCTCGTCAATATAAGTTTTTCTTCCTCCTTTTCCTCTTCCCCTGCCACCTGTAGGGTCAGTGTCTTTGGGGTCTCCGTGTCCTCTCATGCAATATTTGTATCTGTAAAATCATAAGTTCTTTTGAAATCTATAATTACCTTCCCCAGTAACGGCGCCAAAATGTTGGTCACTATAATTTCTTAATTAATCTAAACAATTAAGTGCTACATAAATTGTCAACCCAGGGAAGTCTGTTTATTTCAAAGGTAACCACACACTATATATGCTCAATCTCAAAAGCAACCTAGAGTTGTAATAAAAACTACATTAATCACACTTGCCTTGAATAAACTGAAGTTCTGACTTGGATTACAGGAAAGAAACCTACCTATTGCAGAGCTTAAAGAGATGATTAATCTAAAGAATCCTGGATTACATTAAAATAACAACTGCAACAGGAAAGACCAACTATTTTGTAACCAGGGAACAGGACCCTATTTCCCAGGCAGGAAACTTCGGCATCTTGTTTCTGATTAACACACTTTCATGAACTCATTAATGCATTAAAGGCTAACTACCTCTAACAGAGAATAGGACCCTAATTCCTTCCCTTAAGCAAGAACCTTCAACACCAGTCTCTGATTAGCACACTCATGAAAATAATTGAAGGCTGACTACTTCTAACAGAGAACAGGACCCTAATTCCTTCCCTTAAGCAGGAACCTTTAGCACCAGCCTCTGATTATCACACTCATGAAAATAATTGAAGGATGACTACTTCTAACAGAGAACAGGACCCTAATTCCTTCCCTTAAGTAGGAATCTTCAGCACCAGTCTCTGATTAGCACACTCATGAAAATAATTGAAGGTTGACTATTTCTAACAGAGAACAGGACCCTAATTCCTTCCCTTAAGAAAGAACCTTCATCACCAGTCTCTGATTACCAAACTTCCATAAATTCATCACACAGGATTGCTAACTAAAATGATTAACAACTACCCAAGCATGAACCACATGAAAACAATGTAACATTCAGTAACGCAGAGTCTTTAATAGGACAGAGTTCAGTAGTGTTTCAGCAAAGCAGAATTCATTAAAGTAGTGTTTCAGCAAAACATAAATTAATCAAGGCATAAACATAAATCACACTAACACACTATAAAACTAACGGGTGAATCTTGTGAAGAAGGTGGGCCCTCCCTTCTCACAAGATTCCCCTGAAACGAAAAGGCTAGAGAGGAATACTCAGAACAATCTTTTATTCATCTATCAATGTATCATATTACAATCTGATCTGAAGTACGTCCTTCTCTGTAAAAATCTCTTAGTATCAAAAAAACTGGTCCTTTCGAATGGTGATTTCCTCTTATTTAAAGAGGAAAATCCTTTTGATAAAATTGATCAACAAATTACAGGTGTATATCTAGATCCTATTCTTAGTCAGATTGACTTTCTAAACTGGAATAAGGTCTCCTAGTCTTCCGCAACAGAATGCTATTACAAGTGCTGAGTGAGGTGTTGTTGTTACGGCTGGAGTAACAACTCTTTATTTGTTTCTTGTTACTGTTGTTGTATGTTGTTTCGGCATCGCAAATTGCGGGTTGTTTCAGCCACAGGATTTCATTCTGACTGTGTAGTCAATCTGTGTGAGTTGTTGTTCATCATCGTTGACCACAGACTGTGTAACATCTTTACCATCATCGACCATGGACTGTGTAATAGCTTCTGTGTTTCAGCATCATCGACCACGGACTGTATAACATATTTTAGCATCGTTGACCATAGACTGTGTAACAACTTATGTGTTTCAGCATCGTCGACCATGGACTGTGTAACAGTTTCTGTGTTTCAGCATCGTCGACTATGGACTGTGTAACAGCTTTTGAGTTGTTGTTTCAACAACAGGCCTCAATGCTAATCTGCAGTTCGAACTATTTCATCACTTATACATTTCTAATCAATGGTTAAGTACGAGAGTGATGTAAAATTATATGCAAAATAGATTAAATGTATAGTAAAGAGAAGAGACGTTGTATACCTTTGGAAAGATAGGATAAAGTGATAATATGAGTTTAAATGTGAGTGAACAAGAGTGTAATGGTGGAAAAAATTATAGGCAAAAAGGTACATTGTGTGGTCCTAACATGGGGGTCCACACATTGTCCTTGGATATTGAGGACATATACTTTTTGACCGGATTATCCCGACGAGGATACTATGTGATTCTGACCGGTAGTAGAGGTGGTGGGCTACCGATGAGTGAGTACTGTCGTATACACTGTGTACCCAAGGCTGAAAGAAAGAAAGGGAAAGTGGCTATCTTGGGGGTACAAGACTTGACCCTTCGCACTATCCTTTTCATGATTTCTCGGATGGCTGGGAGTTCTGCTCCCCATATGGAATTACAGAGCTACTTCCAATACGCCATCGAGTGTACTGAGCCCCGAGTATTTAACTGGGTAGATGCTGTGCTTCGCAGTATCAAAAAAAAATTAACCAAATGCAGACGGGGTGACCTGAAGCAATCCAGGTATGGATCTTTACTGGTATATTTATTCCTCGAGCAGGTCCCACTACTGAGACTACAGGTGGAGTGGAACATACTGGTTCCCAGGGATCCACGGATGTTGAGATGGTGTTGGCTTATGGACCGGCACGTAGCAGGACCTATCATTAAATATGATGATACATTTTTTGACTGGATGCAACCACGGATGCTGATGGTTGATGACTACGCTTATGCTGGGCTGGATTTTCGAGGAGATCCGGATTTGGCATTGCCTGAGGATGCTCAGTGGGGAGACCTTGGTAAGAAGGACACACATTTTTTCCTTATTAAATGTTTTTGAATTTTTTATCATATTCAAATTTTTTTGTTTTATATGTTCGTCCAAAGACTAACACAAAAATGTTTGTTGATAACACAGATGTTGGACTGTATAGACCTCCTGGCACTTCTCCTATCCAGAGGCGAGGAGAGGTAGCAGCAACAACACCACAATATGCTGAGGATTATCAAGTGGTGGAACAGAATTTAGAGGGTCTGACAATAGACATTCCAGATATGACTCTGGAAGAGGTTCCATGACGTGATCAACATCACACTGTAGGGGTATCAGCATCTATGAGTCGACTGCTCCGTAGAGTAGCTAGAGAAGTTGTGTGTTACCGTGAACGTCATCCATGACGTCACTTTGTAGAAGCTATAGGCTTCCATTTTTTATATTTTGGTCTTCGAACAAACTTTTGTAAAAAACTCTCTTTATCGTTATATATACAGACGGTTTCTACCGGTGTACTTTATATTGTGTGAATTTTGTTGTGTTTGACTTATAAATGATTCAAATGTCTGTCCAATACATAATTAGCCAATGCATATGTTAATGTATTTATACATCTAGGAATATGTTGATGGTTTCTCCGGCTATAATCAAATTAACATTGCTCCAGAGGACAACCATAAGACTACTTTTATTTGTCCTTGGGGTACTTTTGCCTATAGGAAACTTTCGTTCGGTCTTAAGAATGCTGGCATGACATTTCAACGTGCTATGTCTTATGCTTTTCATGATATAAAGCATATCGTTCAACCTTATTTGGACGATTTACCCGCTCATTCTATGCACAAAGTTGATCACCCCACTCACCTCCAAGCCATTTTCGTTCGCTGTCGGTTCTATTGTATACGTTTAAATCCTCATAAATGTGTTTTTTACGTAGAATCTGGCCAATGTGGAATATGTTGATATTCTTATGTTGGTCCTCGGTAGCGATGTTAATTTGATTATAGACGGAGAAACCATCAACATGTTAATTTGATTATAGCTGAGGCTATGCCGACATTCGATAATACTGGAAAGACTGCAGCCTTGTTCCTTTTTAACCATGTCATAGCTCGTTTTAGTGTTCCCCAAGCTATTGTTACTGATCACAGTAGTCACTTTAGGAATTTTATGATGTCTGAACTTTCAGAGAAGTTGGGTCTTCGTCATGATAACTCAACACCCTATTATCCACAAGCTAATGTCCAGGTCGAAGCAATCAACAAATTTCTTATAACTATGCTTCGATGGATGATAGGGATTCATAAAACAAGTTGGCACACAATGTTGTTTTCGGCATTGTGGGCATACCGGACATATGCTAAATCTGCTACTGGGTTTACGCCTTTTCGATTAGTCTATGGTGTGGAAGCCATTCTTCCTATAGAATGCGAGATACGCTCTCTGAAGCTAGCTGTCGAACTCCTACCCAACACTTCAGCTGAAGAAAAACGTCTATTGTATCTAATGCGATTAGACGAAACTCGACGTGATGCCACCCTAGTTATAGAAGCATAGAAGAAGTGTGTCAAGGCCCAATATGACAAGCATGTCAAGCCTCGCATTTTCTCAGAAGGTGATCTTGTTCTTCTCTATGAACAGGATTGAGATTTGTTAGGAGCTAGGAAATTCGAACCCATATGACAAGGCCCTTATATCATTCGCCGAGTTTTGGAAAAAGGAGCATATGAGCTGGTAGATTACAATGGTATCCCTTTGAGTGAACCCGGGAATGGGTTGTACTTGAAGAAGTACTATGCATAAATTATCTATGCACAAGTACCTTGTATTTTTATGTATCATACTTTGTGCGTGTTACTTTAGTTTTCTTTTGTCGTTATTCAGTCTCTACCCTTATGTGACGTTGTGTTTGATTTCCAGATGTCAGAGTCTTCGCTACCCTATATTGGCTTCGCTGATGGTGCTAGCCGTAGTACTTGGAACCTCGCTTCCGCTGCGTCGGCAATCTATGCCCCAACAAACGAACTTGTATCTTTACGAGGTGTATGTCTTGGCCATGCAACCAATAACATTGCAGAGTATAGCATTGTTATTGAACTATTAGTTGATGCTATCTCGCTCGGAATTCGTCATTTGGTTGTGCAACTTGACTCCGAGCTTGTGGTACTATAGTTAAGTAATGTCTACTCTATTCAAAGTCCTACTTTATTATGGGTGTACCAATGGAGTTGCCAATTTTGTTATTGGATAAATCCGTAAGTGCGGACACAAACCGATCTCCCTAGATCCATCTGGATCTAGAACAAAGCAAG
>CBVK0101320307.1:0-17516 GCA_900067695.1 Picea abies
GGAGATGGAAGTAGGTTAGGGAGGAAGGATGAGTAGTAATAGTTGAGAAAGTATGGAAATCTGTCTTGTGGTGGAAGTTAATATTTTTCCTTAAAAAAAAATGAAATGAATATTCATTATTATGTAACTAAACCAAAGTTGTTTAAAATAAAATTGTTGAACCGGATAATAGTAATTAAGGGATTTCTCAACAATTGATTGGTTTGTTGTCTTTTATAAAAGACTAGTCTTGCTGATTGGATTGGATGCATACATAAAATACTAAAGGATGACAGTTTGATTATTAGTACATGTATGAGAATTGTATGTACTAGCTACACATGCAATTCTTGTACATATACACTAGTATGTATGAGTTTTCTTGACTTACTTACCAATAATGTCAGTTACTTGTTATGAATGTGTGAACCATGTTTCTTTTCCTTTGTACCACGCGATACCTTAACTATGTAACAACCCTAGATGAATACATGCTTAGGGATTATTAAGTAAAATTTATTAAATAATTAATTGTCCTAATATGGTTTTAATTAAACAATGATTAGTATTAATAATATTAATTGATTATTTGTTTATTAATTAATTGTTTTAACTTTTGATTAATTAATTAATTAATTAATTATTACATATCATGCTCAATGATATTGGTAATAATTTAAGGGGGGCTTAATAATTTTAAATTGTTTAATTAAAATGCTTTACATAAGGCATTAAAGAATGGGATAATAAATTAATAAGGGGGAGATAAGGAAATTAATGAGGGGGAGGAGAGTCAGAGAAGGATGGATAAGGAAGGGAAGGAGTTGGAGGGGAGATCATTCGACAGGAGTTGGGGATGGATTTTTGGAGCTCTGAGTATTGGAGAGAGAGTGAAATTTTGGGAGTAGGATTGATACAGTGCACCGGAGTTTCTGGGGGTTTTGGGCATGGAGGGCCAGGATATCCATTGATATCCTGGGGCTAGGGAGCTACCTAGTTGGTAGGGAGGTCGGTTTTGGGTAGTGTTTTGCAGAAGCGGTAAGGAAGCAAGCTGTGAACAATAGCATCAGGTTCAGGTATTTAGGTATTTACCAAGAATTATGCATTGTATTTGTAATTTAATTTGTTATTAAATTTTATTATATTGATGAATTTGCATACAAATGAGATAAATTATAGAAATTCTTAAATTTTACGACTAAGTATAAAATAATTAGTTGTTTAATTTATTTGGATCTTACAGATTCGTTACCCAACTGATGGAGCCTCTTGGGGATGTTGTGAGAATGAATTTTGGCAGCGTTTCCCCTTTTCCCTCGTAAGAATCTGCAAAAGCCAACAAGCAAAAGCTTGCTAGAAATGCTGCACAACACAAAAAATGTTAAGAAAATTTTTTGTTTTTTACACAGAAAATTTTCACATGAAATCTCCAAGTAAAATGTAAAATAATGTTGACCTATATATGATGGTTAGCTACAACAATATGATGATTATGAACAGAAAACAAATCAGATCCAAAAGAGAAGCAAGGAGTGTGAGAATATCTTGATTGAAAACCCCTTCTTGAGACTATTCCAATCAATACCTTAGAGGCAAATCTGCACAACTCAAGCAAGACATGAGGTATGGGAGTAGAATAACATGCTAGAACAAGTTAATAAGATGAAATAATTCACAATATCAAATATCCTACATATATAGATCGACCATAATACTATTATATGATCTAGTTAAACAAACTACTTTGCTCAAGGAACTAGTCCAAACCCAACACAATACATAAGAGAACAATATCACCTCAATGAAAAGAGCAAATCAGAATACTCTTGATTACTCCAAATTCGTCAAAGCTTCGTATTAAATCCAAATGGGAGAGCCTTGCAACAACAAATTGCTCCAATGCTCTTAAGAGAGAAATGAGTTGAATGTGAGATGGCAAGAGCAAGAGAGGATGGGGCGAAAATCCTATAGCGTAACTTTAGCTCCAAGAATGGTGTGTGAGAGAGTGAAGAGAGGTTTCTTTTATAGCTCAAGAGGCAAGGTTAAGGCACTTGGATGAGCTTCAAGTGTCAAAATCCAAGACAATGTGTGGATCTCAAGGAGAGGAGGTGCACCACTTCTAGGGTTTAAGCTTGTTGAGTGTGTGGATGAGTGAGTTGGAGCATGGGGGCCACTAAGGGGTGAGGTGTTAGGATAGGAAGGGTGAACCACTCAAATGAGGGGCCCCACAATCAATTAAAAGTGTTTTCCTAAGGTTTTGGGTGTGAGGGGGGCGCATTTCCCCCTAGGGGGAGTGAAGCAAAGTGGGAGGGGGTGAGTTAGTGGGTGTAAAAAGTGGCAAGGTGGGTTGGGTAGGCTAGGGAGATCTTTTCTTTACTTTTACCATATCAAAATTTACCCAATAACTCAAAAATTACAAAATTTTGACATTTCGGAAATGTCACTTAGCAATTAAAATTGTTATTTTCACTCCTTTTGACTCCGGGTGGACAAATGCATAGAAAAACTTGTCTGATTGAGATGAAACTTGGTCCATGGGTGTAGGGGGTGCCTTTCAATTTTATTTGAGCAAAAATACCCCTATCAAAAACCCAAAGACCTAGTTTTTACAATAATTTCTCAAAAACATTTAATTAATTAAATAATTAAAATCCCAACCTTAGGAAAATTGATTAAATTTAATTAATTAAAAAAAACCTATCTAGACTTGACGAAATTCCACGAAACCTTCTACAATGTCTAACATGGTCATTTACATCATTCCTAAACAATAGCTACCAAAGGATGAGACCATTAAAATGTCGTTCACCACTTTGGAGGAATTATTGCAAGTGTGAGGGAAAAACTCATGGGAAATCAACCAGGCTGAAAAGCCTAGTTGACAACCTGAGGATAAAAAAACCTCGGTGAAAATAAATCTCCCAATGAAAACATACCAAGGTACCTGAACTAACTATGATCCATGCATACCTATTACATTATTAACCCACGCAGGGGTGCGAAAATTTCGTTTACTAAATTTTGTGCTGGAGGCATAAAATGCCTAGTAGAACCATATTGTCTTCAACATACTTGCATCTGATGATTCATATATTCATGTCACATGGAGTTGACCCCCTAGTTGAATAGGCGGTAAACACAACCAAAAAACAGTTTTTTCTATACTAACAACTGCTCCTGACGCTACATAAACAAAATCTAAGCAGCCTCAAGTATTATCCATCAACACCTGATCCACTCGAACTAATCAGAGAGATTTTTCAACAAAGTGGTTACTAACCATCTATGAGCCATCAAGGAGAGAAATACATTGAATCCTTCCCTAAGCCCAAGTAGCATATATTACATAATCCAAAGCATCAACAACCAAAACATAAAGATAGGGAGCAAGAGGACATCCCTGTCTAATTGAATGATGAATGGGGTTGTACACCAAAAGAAAAATGATCACTGAAACAAAATTTGAGGCATTGGAGAACAAAGTATTCACCATGGAAACACATTTAGGCCCAAATCCTTAAGAGAGCAACATCTTTACAATAAAATACAAGTCAACTTGATCATATGATTTATCAAATTCAATTTTGAGAAACAAGGAATGTTGACCTATTTCTCAAGCCCACTTCATAGCAGCCCATGTAGAGATTACAGTGTCCAAAATAAACATGCCTTGCACAAAACTTGTATGATCCTACATGAAAACTCTCGAGGCCACTTACAGACATAGAGAGAAACCACCTTTGCTGGGATCCTGTACAAAACACCAAGGAGAGTGATGGGATGACAACCTCTGATTGAGTATCTAGTTACATTCTTTGGAATTAGCTTAATTAACCCATGGTTCAGAGATTCCATCAGGGTTCCCAAAGAGAATGCATTTTTTTCCATGTAACTAATACCATCACCAACCGTATCCCACATAGACTTAAAGAATTCACAAGGAAGACTATCAATCCCAAGTGACTTACCATTCTTCATTAAATTGAGAGATGTGAGAAGTTTGTCTTTAGAAAAGTCCCCGTCCAACCTGTTCCTATTAGTAAACGAAGTGTTATGGGGAATTATCTTGTAGCATATGTTCCTAGCCTCCAAAACCCTATCAATCAAAGCATAAGGACTGTAAATATTTTGGAAGTGAAACACAAACATGTCTTTGATCTTAGAGCAATCCTTCAACCATCCATCAGGCCTATGCTAACCAAGAACACACTATGAAGATGATTTCTTTTGTAAAAAATCAAAATAGAACTTGGAACCTTCATTCCCTTAAACAATCCATTGGATTCTAGCATGAACTCAGGCTCCATTGGTAATTTACTCCTCCTTTCGAACAAATGAATCTAGGTGCATGCCTCCTCTTGAAGCACTCAATTGTGGAGATCATCCTCAAGAAAATCACGTCAGTCCTCAAGCTTGCATCCTACCACCTTCAACTCCTTCTTCCTACTCGGAGCAATCAACCTACCTCATCCTCTCATAAACTTCACCAACATACAAATGGTGAAATGCCACCATAGAAGCAATGATGCTATGTCCCCTTGAGGCTAAGGAAGAGGATCCAAACTCTATGCACTAAGGCTTTGAAATCAATAGAGTCAAGGTAAGAAACATTAAAATTAAATAAAAATGAAGACGAAGAGTGAACTTGTTGCCCCAAAGAGAAGGTGGACTGATTCAACAAGTGATCCAAGCTTGTAGCCCCCATCAACACATCCACCAGACAAAGCTGACAAAAAGAGATGACCATCCTAAGGCCTGTTATCCCCACTTTTAGGGATAACTAGGAGATTATGTCTCGAGGCCCAAAGTTCCTAGACATGGAGTACTGAAAGCTAGATCGACTTAGGCATGGCCCTAGAGGGCCCATATTTTCTCCCTTTCCATGCCTTTGCTTTGCTAGTAGCAACAACATCCATCACCATCGGCTTGGTCTTATGTCAGAGATGGTTCTTGCTCCATGAGGTAATAAGTCCAGGTATCATGGTATGTGTCACTCTAATCCTCAAAACCTTTGAATATGTGCATCTAATTCCTTTTGTTTCTAATGAATGCTTGGATCTTATACTTGTCTAGTTGACCATGTCTGGGGGGAATGACAGGATGCCCTAGCAAGCCTGTGCCCGTAGGTTTTGGTTTTCCACTGGGGGGATTTTTGAAAAGTCATCATCCACTCCTTTCATATTACCACTTTTTCATCTTGCTTCCCGCTCATCTACCCCATTTCATTTGTCCAGCCATTGGGTTGGCCAAACCATTTGAGGGTTGCACCTTCCCTTGTAGGAAGAAGGGGCTAAAGGCCCAGAAGGTAAAAGCAATATGGAAAAAGATAAAATCCTAAAAATAAAACCTCAAGATGATTCTCCCAGGGACCCCTGAGAAAGCAGTAAAAGGCTCCTCAACAAGAAACAAGGGGAACCCATAAAAATAATAAAACAAGACTTAGTCAGAGCATAGGGGGTCTCATCATGAGACAGCCTATTAGGTCCATGGGTACCTAGCAATATGACACTACTAGAAGCTAGTTACCACACCAGGGTAGTGACTCTTGGTTGAATGGCCAAGAGAAAGGGGGTCTCATCACGAGCTAACCTTCTCATTTCTGTGAAAGTACTTGTGGGTAACGTTGTCACCACTGGTCACCATGCCAGGGCAGTTTCCCATGATTACCTTCTTAAAAAAAACAAAAAAACAAATAAGAATAAAGAATAAAAGGCATGAATGGGCTTGGAAACAATTGCATCCAAGACAAGTGCATCTTTCCTTCTACAAAGGCACCCACAGGTAAATCTTTGCATTCCCCTTCTTTCACTGCACCCATTGTTAAGACATCCCTTATCCACATCACCCACTTACATGGCTTAGATTTAGTCTTTTCTAGGAACTTTCCTTTTCCAGTGGACACTAGCCCAATAGGACACCCTGTCACTTTCCCCAGACTTGTATTGCAGGCTTGTATAATGTTTTTGAGATTTTAACTGGGGTAATAGGGGTTTTATGCACATGTTTAATAATATTGATGATGAGATGTGATTGACATTGCTATGATCCCTATGACTTATGAGCCCATAGAGGGCATAGTTGTTAATGTGCGGGATCATGTCCGATGGACAGGTACCATGTTGGATTTCGAACCTCCATGGGGCTGAAGAGCCCCCTAGATGGATGTTGACACCCCAGCAAGGGGCACAAACAGGAGAGAGGGGTTTGCACTAGAGAGAAGGACATCTTCCAGAGGCACCCTGGCAGAGCTTGACCTAGGGGGATTGTGCCCTTTTCAGTGGAACGTTGGCCTTGGAAAGCCTAGGATGTCACCCAGGAGGTTCATGACATCATCCTTTCTTCATGAGCATTTTGGAAAATGGAAAGGGCAGTTTGGAACGTGTGGCATCTTGGAGAAGCCCAAGGAGGGCTAACATTTTTCTTCAGGAGGCTACATTTTCCCTCAAAGGGGCTAACGCCACCCTAGAAAGGGGATGATGTCCTTCTCTTTCTTGATTATGGTTTTAATTTAAACATTTAATGTAAAACAATATGATTTTAGTATTTTGGCCTTGTCAGTCTTTTCATGACCTAAAAAGTAAAATTAGGTCATTGTACTATATAAATTGAGGGTTTTCAACTTCATTTTTCCATCATCTTTCACTTACTCATTAGTGAGGTCTGAAATTTGCGCTATCGTTGGAGCTATTGGATCAAATTTTGAGGCACACTTGTTGAAGGAAGACATTTTTGGACTTTTATTGGCATTTTGGCATTTCTCTTGGTGGAAAGTATTACAACTAGGGTTTGCTATATGATTTCTTGGTTAAATCTAAGTGAATTTCTACAAAATTTCTTAATTGAATGGTTGTAGTATTGTTTTTCTTGCATTTATGGTTATAATTTGTTGAATTAAACCCTAGGTGACAAGCACACATTGAAGGTCCTTGTCTCATGTCCCTACCAAGGTTTTAAGCCATTTTATTTGTTGAAGTAAGATAGAGCCTTGCCTTAGCAACACTCTATTCTTTCTTTCTAGCCCTTGTTGAAGAGGATTGAGCCTTGCCATAGCAACACTCCATCCATATTCTTCCATGCTAGCCATTTTTCTTATTTGTCGAGCTAAGAAGGAGAAAACACATCAAGGCCTAATTCCCCTACACCTTGGTGAGAGGGTTTTCCCTAGGGTTTGCCTGGTAAAGCCTTGCCATAGCAGCACGTTACTTGCAAACCTTCTTGTCTTAGTTTTATGCAATCTTTTGAGCTAGCCATTTTTCCATTGAGCTAAGGAAGGAGGAGAGAGCACCGAGGCCTAGTTCCCCTACACCAAAGTGAGCCTCTCTCCTCTAGGGTTTCTTCCTTGAGGCCTTTCCATAGAAACAACTCAAGGTTTAACTCTCTTGTCCTTAGTATTTACCATTATCATTTGATCCTTTAACTGTTGTGTCCTCCTTTTGACTCTATATACCCTAGGAGCGCACTGATCTAAGGCCTTTTGTGTTGAGTAACTTGATCATACAAACTTCCAATACGTTTGAACAAACCCTAACTATACTAACCCTAGCCTAGACTAAGTCTACTAACCCTAGTGTTGTCATCATCTTTCTTGTGCTATAAACACCTTTGTGCAGCTGTCGTTTTACTTTTAAAGCAATTGAATGGTTGGTTAAGGCATTATCTATGAAGTGTTGATTTGTTACATTGAATGCCAAGTTTATTTAGCATTTATTAAGAAGTGATATTGTAACCATTGCTATTGTACAAACATTGACTTCGTCAATATTTATTGCTCAATTGCTTATTATCAGAAAAGTCATTGATTATATGAAGTACTAACCAGCAAGCAATCTTTCACATGTAGTTTTATTGTTTCTTTGTCTCAGGTAGGTGATGTTATTGGTTATTACTTCTGGTTATCCTTATTGGCTATAAGTCGGACTTTCTAATTAGGTGGTGACTTGTGAGGGGGATTATTATCACTTAGCCTTGCTAAAACCTTTTGCCTTCTCAAAACCCCAGGTCACCGGGGATGTCTCCCCATGGCCTTACCTCCCTAAATAGAAAGAACCTTCCCATCGAGGTGACATTGGGTGGGATTGGTTCAGTTACACCAGTTTGACCTCGTTTCATCTGTCTTTTATCCTAACTACAAATTGTGCGATAACATCTTGGCACCGTTGTCGAAGAACACTGAGTCAATTCTCCTAAAGACGACACCTTTCGGTAAGCCTTGCCTCAAGATTCTTCATATTACAAGATTACCTGGCGACTCCACTTAGGGTGTTTTCCCTTATCCTTTGATAATTTTAGGCAAATTATCTGATGACTCCACTAACCTTTTCCCAGGTGTCACCTTACTCTCAACTCTATAATATTACCAAGTTATGGGATCATGGCATCTTGGGAACAACTGTATCCAACTATTGATTTCAAAATCCTTCAAGGATACCCAACCCGTTTTGATACAAAATGGTCAAGCAACCTTCCAAGATTTTGGGGCCTCCCAACTCCTCACATCATAAATTTTTTGGAACATATAAGAGAGGTAGAATTGGGAGGGGAGGATGCCCTAATGAAACTATTCATACTCTCTCTGCCATCCTTCTTGCAAGATTGGTTTAAGGGTTGTTTCCAAGATTGGGGTATATCATCTTTCGTACACCTCATCAGCAGTTTTGTTGACTTTACTAAACCACGTTGCCAAACGTATGAAGATGCCCTTGAAAATCTCACAATAGCCTTGGAAGATGAAGGATTCACCACTAAGATTGGAGCAGATCTCAGGAATGCGTATCATGTTCAACATCAAGAACAGTCTGATATGAAAGAAGAGATTTATGAAGAACATTGTCAACCCCTTGAAGAGGAGAAATATTTATCCCATGATTCAATAGAATGCAGTGAAGATATAACTAGAGAAGTGAATTATGAGGATGAAGCATTAGTAACTTCTCCTCAGTCTGATGAAGCTCTCCAAGATCCTATCCCTCATGCACAAGATGAAGAGAATGAGGTAGTTTACTTTCCTTTCCAATTTTTTGATGATACCTTGTTCTATGATTCAGAGAGTGAAGAAGAAATCGAACCCTTGGACAAGCTAGATCTTCTAGAGGAAGATATTACACTTGATGAAGTTATCCAAATACTTGAAGCTCCTGCACAGGAAGGATTAAGCAAGGTGAGTTATTTCCCCTTCCAAATTTTTAATGATCCTTTACCTTATGATGTGGAGAGTAAAGAAGTGTTGGATGTTTTAACCCCTTCATGTTATGATGAAAATGAGGACTTTGTTGATAATATTGATGAATCCATACATGTCAGGAAGCGTAAATGGGATGTGATTGGATATGATGGGGATCCAATTTACAACATTGAGGATCATTCACAAAAGTTGTCTTTGCATTTATCACATGAAGTTACTAATAATTTTGACATTTGGCAACAAGAACCTGACCTTATTCAGACACCCAAAGATGACTTGATCCTGTGCTTTCCTAATGTTTTTCGGTCATACCTTGAGGAATTTGATGATTTCTCCTCTGAGCATTTGGATTTATTCTATGATGATGACTATCAACCACCGCTGTGCTCAAGTTTTCATAGGAGTAAGAATGTTGTTTTCCTAAAGAAAGATTCTCATGAAATTTTTCTCCAACCACCTCTTATTACCTTACCTTGTTGTATCATTAAAGGTGTAGTTGGGAATTATATCCTTTGTATTGAGTTTCCTCTGAAGAAAACCCAAGAATCCAAGGGTTGGTTGAAAACTACAAGTTTAAGTCTATCATCTCAGTTTTTCAAATTTCCCTTGACAATTTGTCAGTCATTTACTAGATCATTGTTAATCCCTCCCCAGACTTCAGAATGTGAGGACGTCCTAGGTAGCCAGTTTGCAGACCTTTTGAGTTAGTTTTCTAAACCTTGGACTTTCCATGACCCCTCTCTGAAGTGAATTGAGTACTTTCCTCAAAGATGGACTTGGCAAGATTTTATCCCTCCCACCCACCTCCATGAGTTATACTTTGTGACTTCCAATGATACGACATATACTCTAACCCATGTCATTTTTGTGCTTGACTTATCATTGTTTTGTCTTATGATGAAAAAAAAAGGTAGGTATTGTCGGACGTTGCTGGATGGGTTTCACTAGTCGTTTGACTACACCTAACATCCAACCAGTAGGTAAGTACAAGTAAGTAGGCATTTGCATTTCATGTGTTATACCATCTGCATTACATACTAGAGTAGTTCCTTTTACATTCACACTT
This sequence comes from Picea abies, assembly GCA_900067695.1. Classification (NCBI taxonomy): domain Eukaryota; kingdom Viridiplantae; phylum Streptophyta; class Pinopsida; order Pinales; family Pinaceae; genus Picea; species Picea abies. Next base: position 10,227 of record CBVK0101320307.1, read on the forward strand.
CTGATTGCTTTATTTAAGTCTTATATATATGTATGTTGGGGTGGTATCACCACCCCAAATGGGTACTGATGTTTTCTATTAAGATCAAGCAGGTTACATGTCATGCCAAAGATGTTGAAGTTCCCATGCGCTCTACGGTGAGCACATGTCCTCGATTTGGAGCCAGATGTTATCCCCACTTTTAGGGATAACTAGGAGATTATGTCTTGAGGCCCACGGGTCATAGACATGGAGTACAGAGAGCCAGGTCGACTTAGGAATGGCCTTGGAGAAGCCATATTTTCTCTATTTTAGTGCCTCTGCTTTGCCAACAACAACAACATCCATCACCATCAACTTGGTCTTGTATCAGATATGGTTCTTGCTCCATGAGGTAATGAGTCTGGGAATCATGGTATGTATCACTCTGATCCTCAAAACCTTTGAATATGTGCATCTAATTCCTTTTGTTTCTAACAAATGCTTGGATCTTATACTTGTCCACTTTACCATGTCTGGCGGGAATGACAGGATTCCCTAGCAAGCATGTGCCTGTAGGTTTTGGTTTGCCACTGGGGGATTTTTGAAAATCCATCATCCATTCCTTTCATATTACTACTTTTTATCCTACTTCCCACTCATTTACCCCATTTCATTTTTCCAGGCATTGGGTTGGCCAAACCATTTGAGGGTTGCACCTTACCTTATGGCAAGAAGAGGCTAAAGGCCCAGAAGGTAAAAGCAAGCTGGAAAAAGATAAAAACCTAAAAATAAAACCTCGAGATGCTTCGCCCAGGGATCCCCGACAAAGAAGTAAAAGGATCCTCAGCAAGAAACAAGGGGAACCCATAAAAATAATAAAACAAGACTTATTCAAAGGATAGGGGGTCTCATCACGAGCCAGCCTATTAGGTCCATGGGTACTTAGCATTATGAAACTACTAGCAGTTGGTTACCATGCCAGGGTAGTGACTCTTGGTTGCATGGCCAAGAGAAAGGGGGTCTTGTCACAAGCCAGCCTTCTCTTTTCTTTGAAAGTACTTGTGTGTAACGTTGTCACCACTGGTCACCATGCCAGGGCAGTGTCCCCTGATTAGCTACTTCAAAAAAAAAAAGCAATAAGAATAAAGAATAAAAGGCATGAATGGGCTTGGAAACAATTGCATCCAGGACAGGTGCAACTCGCCTTCTACAAAGGCACCCATAGGTAAAGCTTTGCATTCCCCTTCTTTCACTTTACCCATTGTCAGGACATCCCTTATCCACATAACCCATTTACATGGCTTAGATTTAGTCTTTTCGAGGAACTTTCCTCTTTCAGTGGACACTAGCCCAATAGGACGCCCTGACACTTTCCCTAGACTTGTATTGCAGGCTTGTATAATGTCTTTGAGATTTTAAATGTGGTAATAGTGGTTTTATGCACATTTTTAATAATATTGATGATGAGATGTGATTGACATTGCTATGATCTCTGTGACTTATAAGCCCATGGAGGGCATAGTTGTTGATGTGCAGGATCATGCTCGACGGACAGGTACCATGTTGGATAGGTAAACATGGGAATATGATCAGTTCAGACCTCCATGGGGCTGAAGATCCTACCATATGGATGTTGAGACCCCAGAAAGGGGCACAGATAGGACAGAGGGGTTTGCGCCAGAGAGAAGAAGGACTTCTTGCAAAGGCACCCTGATAGAACTTGACCTCCAGCCAAGTATGAAAAGTGGTTGCCTAAATTTACCGGTACTGATGCAATTAGTGGCGAAGAGCATATGAGCAACTTCTGGGCTTTCTTCCAGCTTCACCCCATTAGTGACGATGCTGAAGATTTGATCATGAAGTTGTTTTCCACTACCATTTATGATGCCTCAAGGTGCTGGTACCTGAGTCTTCCTGATGGAAGCATAAAAACCATGGATAGACTTGAAGAAGACTTCCTCAAAATATGGAGTATCAAAGAAGACCCCAACATGCTTCTCACAAGACTAAATAGCCTTGCCAAATATGAAAATTAGTCTACCCGAAAATTCCACACCATATTTGAAGTTTTTCTACAAAGAATTCCCATAAGCCACCATCCGAAAGATGACTACCTTTTCCACATTTACACCAGATCTTTCAGTGGCCAATTGGGGTATCTTCTTAGAGACAAAAAACCCCAGTCAATTCAGGAAGCCCAAGATCTCACCACCAAGATAGAAGGGAACCTCCTTTCATCTAATATTGATCCCTTTGCTAACCCAAGGGGGAGAATAGACACGAAGCAGAAAATCGTACACAATGTTGAGCCTACTTCAGATCTTTGCACCAGCATCAACAAATTACAAGCCTCCATGGATGGCATCATAAAAAATAAAAAAGAAATGTTGAACAGAATTGTCAGACTTGAAAAATCTCAGATCCAAGCACCCAGGCCTCCGTTCAAAGGGTAGTTCTAGAAGGGGAACCAATTTTACAAACCAAAGAATGAGCATGAAGTTCCAAACACCTTGGCCCCTACAAACCTTGTTGACGAAAACCCTTGGTGCCTGGAGTGTAGTGAAGCACATTGGGAGCATGAATGCCCTTACAACACTAGCCAACAACAAGTCAACAATATAGACTACTTCATGGGCTTTCCATAGATCAATATCACAAATATAGAACATCAACAAGCCATGAAGGAAGCATCTAGAGCAACAAGGATGCAGTAATAAACAACCTGGACCAGGAATCACGAGAAAACTTAAAGAAACATGAAGTTCAGATATATAGAAGGAAGAACCCAAAATAACCTACTGCTGATGAGCCGAAACCCTGACCTCTTGAGTTGCTTCTCTCTAAGACATCCAAGACTGGTAAGGTTGACCTTAACTTTGACTTTGAAGGGGCGTTATCAAAGATGCATGTGAATGTTCCCCTAAGAGAAGCAATCAAGATCACGTCTATCTAGGAATGCTTTGATACTTTCTTTTCAGGATCAGGTGAACTTATGGACCCCCCTATTATGTTGCAAGCTGATCATTTCAGGGTATAGTACGGTGAAAACCCACCCTTTTCATGACTTTAACAATAAACAACAAATATCTTAACAATTGCATGCTAGATATAGGTGTTGGTGCTAACATGATGTCTCTTAAAGTCATGCAACAAATGGGCTTGAAGGTCACTAGACCTTACGGAAATGTGTGTGGTTTCAAGTCTAAAGAAATACCTACACATGGGGTAGTCGAAAATGTTGAAGTGCACTTGAAAGAATACCCCCAGAAAACACTCCACATTGACATTATAGTGGTTGATGTCCCAGATGTATGGGGAATGTTGTTATCTAGGAAGTTTGGTGCAATGATAGGTGGTTCCCTAGAGATGGACCTCACCTTTTTACGATTACCTTTGAAAGATGGAACAATGGGATGTCTTCTCAATGTACCAATAACTGGGGACCATGTGCGAGATATTGTTCATCCTTCCTAGAATGTTAAAATGCATAATGATATGATACAAATTCTTCAAAAATATTCTCCATAAGACATGCGCTTTGCAATAGAGGAAGAATTTGATCAGATCGAGTGGCCCAAGAAAGAAGAATACCAATAGCTCCTAGATGAATTCAAGAACAAAGAAGTTGGTACGGTGAAGATATTAAAGAAAAATGAGGATGACGTACAAATCCACTCGTCCCAACAAGAAGCCTTTACAGCAGAAGCCCACCCACCTCCCTTAGTGTAATACACCAAGGTTGTTCAAGGAACGACCAAATTCAAAGTCAGAAAATATAAGGAGGGAGATATTGTATGGATGTGGGATACTCAAAAAGGAGAGCCAACTAATGTGTTAACGCTCTGTAAATTTCCTAGAGGTTGTCAGAAAAGAAGAAATCTATGGGAGGTAACTTTATCTAACCACTTCAAAGCTGGGATCTAGCCCTACCAGCTTTAGAGAGGGATCTCTTTGTATGATTTAGATATGTTTCAAATTTAAAATATTAGGCTAGGTAAATAAAATATTTTTGTTGTCGTTTTCATTGGGCTGGCTGAGAGATCTTTACACATCCATTACGCTATAGAGTCTGTATTATGAAATAAAATCTAAACCAGAAAATGAAGAAAACTTTCAGAGGGCGAGATAATGTAATCGATGGATTCTTTAGCAGAAAAAATGAGGAATAGCAGAAAAGACGAGAATGTCAATTACAACAAAGAAGAAGTTAAGAATTTCTTTATCGTAATATCAGAAGATGTAACACTAAAATCTTTTAAAGTCAGAAACAGAGTATACAAAGATAAATCCTACAACGTTCGTTACTTTCAAATATTAGATTTAGAAAACAGTGCGATAACTAAGGGAGAATAACATTTAACTTAGAAATGAAAACATCACCAATGAGTACACACAAGAATCTTGTGGAAATGTCTCTTTGTATTAATGGAAGATCTCTTGAAAAGTATTACAGTCAGGTAGCTTGCAGGGCGTAAAGATCAACCCTCAATACTTCGAAAAGTGAAGTATTTATAACCGAACATTACAAATGATCCTATCATTAAAGATCAGGATGTGGTAAATCTATTTTTAGCTTAACTACTTTAAAAAATTACAAAAATCTAGGAAATTGTTTGATGATGTGTCGAAACTTCATGTTGTTTTCTGGGTGAACCATTGGTGAGCCCTCTGCACGACCTTATCTGACTGGATAGCTGACTTGGCTGGGACAACTCATCGACTACTCGATTAGGTTGCAAAGCTCTTCCCATCAAAGATGACTGGGAACACTGACTTTGAGTAACCTTCGGTAGACTTCATCCATCTCTATGTACTTGGAAAAATTAGGCTTGATGATGAAGATGTACCGGATCTCATGTTGTATGCTGATGTCCAACTGTAATGCATCTAGGAATGCCTTGCCAGTGATATTTCCTTAAATTCCTAAAAATTTTCAACTATCCTTAGCCACCTCTGCTAGTCTCTTTTTGTAATCGGGGAGAGTCATAAACTTGTCATTTATCACCTTCAAACCAAGAAGACCTTTCTTTTGTAGAGCCTCAATATTGCTGAAAAAACTTTGCACCCCTTGGTCCATAGCCTGAACCTTTTCTTCTAGCTATAGCATTAGTCCTCTCTTGGTCAGGACTCTCTTGACCTCAAGGATTGTCTCCATTCTATCCTCAAAACTCAGATCTTCCAGTTCCTCTCTGGTTTTAGAATTTAGGAATTTAATGATTTCATTAGCCTCTGTGGGCATATCTCCCAGATCTGATCTAATCTTCTTGATGGATTGTTTACTTCTTTGTACCAATTCATTTTTCCCAAACATAATTTGTATCATTGGCCATATTTCATTCATAGACTTGGTGATGTCTGTCCAGACACTTTCTTTGACTTCGGCTAGTGTTTTTCCTGCCACCGTTTGTTTTCGGAGCTGTTGTAACTCTTATTTGAGCTTATCTGACACCTGTTTTTCCTTGGAGTAGCTAGTTTGGTAAGAATATTTGAGTTCCTGGAGGTTCTCAATCTCCTTTTTTAGCCTGCTAATCTCTATTTCCTGTAGATTCATCTCTTCCATAGACTTAGCCAGTTCAACAATCTTTTCTAAAGACATTAGTGGGTTTGCCAATGGAATTTATGCTAGTGACACCGTGGTCACTCTTGAGAGTGGAATTGCACTCAATGGAATGACTTCCATGGGTTTTGATTGCTCATTCTCTTTCACTAGCTTCTCCATTTCAGCTTCCATTTCTTTCAATTGTGCATTCTGCTCCATGATCAACTTAAGCATATCATCTTTTTCTCCTTCTGTGTCCGCTATTTCATTTTCCTATGAGTCTATTGTTGGTGGCAGCTTCAATTGTTTCTTCAAAGATGCTATGTCGACATTTTTCTTCTTGATCAACTCCTCGAATTCTTTCACATTCGAGGGATCATACCTGATCTTGAGGACCAGTTCCTCCAATGTCTTAATCATGTTATCCTTGGCAAAGGATGATATTTTATCCAACTTAAACTGTGTCTGGACGTTATTTAGAGACACTTGTAACCTAGAGGTAGTAGTGGAAGCATGCGCCAATGTGGAGAAAACCATTTCTCCAGTCTGCCTGTGCAGATCCATTTGATCAGCTGGAAGCACGTCCTTAGTCTGGAATTCAAAATTTTCCCTTTTGTAATCTATGATTACCTTTGGGTCTGGCACCTGTGCTTGGAGAAATTCCATGTGCATTTTGCCCTTCTTAGTGTCGAATGTCGATAGCAGCCTTTGTTGTGCAGTTGATGTCTTCTTCCAGAACTGGGCATATGTGCTACTAGTTAGAGTCTGATTCTTCTTCTTGATCAAATCGTATTACTCAAAAATACTCAGCTTTGGTCATGTCTTGCCTGGTTGGTTGACTAGTGGAGTATCTGTAGGCTTCTTTGGCAATACTGAGGTTATGATCTACTTGTTTCTTGTATTGAGGAGCGACCGATCAACCTCTGTCATTGTATTAGATGGAATTTCCTTTTCTCCAGCCGGGTCAGGAGCCAGACTGGATTTTGGCCTCTTGGTATGTAGTCTAAATTCTTCAGATGATACTTCAGTGACAGGAGGTGATAGATCATGCCTAGGCCTTTTCTCCTTTGGAGCCTGTGGTGTGGTCGTCTGTGATACAGTGACCAGAAGGTCCTATTTTTTTGTCTCAACCAAAGTATTTGGCTCCCATTCTGTCTGGTTGGAGAATTTTTCTACCTTAGGCCTAGATATGTGAACATACAAGATATTCTTATTTTTTATCCTCATCTCAGAAATTATCCCGCACGTATCATAGTGCCATGTGAAACTAACAAAGAATTTCATTTCCTTCAGCAATTTGTCTGCTTCCTCCCCGACGCATCGACTGTTGCAGATGAAAGACCCAATCTGCCCTTTGATTATGAGCTATTGCTTCTTCTTCAAAGACACAAAATGTATATCATCCGAGTTTATCATCTTCCTTATGTATTCCAGAGAAAAAATTCTGATAGGTAAGTACTTGGGTATTTTATATGGGGTCGACTCGCACCCATAGACTCTAATCTCAGTGTGATTTTTGTACATATACCAATCACCATTATTTGGATGATCCGAGAGATGTAGGATCCTCTGAACTTCGTCATTAATTATGGGTTCAGGTCTGTCACTGAGCATATTCACCACTGCATGGTAAAACTGCTCGATAAATTGCTTGAAACCGAATTCCATGGAGTTATGTCTGAGTAGATAAGTCCATGTTGTTACTGCCTGGGGTATACCATCTTTGTCCATCTTCTTCATAGAAAAAGAAAATTTGTCTGCTTGGAAGAAAACGAACAGGTATGCCAGTA
>CBVK0101320309.1:0-11012 GCA_900067695.1 Picea abies
TCCAAATTAAGATAGATCATCAAAGCCTCAAGTATTTTCTGGAGCAACGAACTTCCTCTTCAGAGCAAAAAAAATAGGTAACTAAGCTCTTTGGATATGATTATGAGATCATTTAAAAGAAAGGTAAGGAAATTGTGGTTGTTGACGCTCTTTTTCAAAAATATGAATATGAAGGGTCCCTGTTCTCCATACCCTTCATTGTACCAGATTGGCTCCAAGCTATTCACCAGGAATGGCTACACGATCCTAAAATTTAGCAACTAATCCAACAATTGCAAGACAATTCTCTAGTTTCCCTTTGGTAATCTTGGAACAATGATGAGCTTCGCTATAAAGTCCATTTGTATTTAAGTAAACAGACACAACTTAAATCCATGGTTCTTTCTAAGCTTCATGATACTCCCATAGTTGGGCACTCAGGGTTTACCAAAACCTATGACAGGGTCAAATGTTCTTTTTTCTAGGATGGTATGAAAAAGGAAATTTCAACTTTTGTGGCAGAATGTAATGGTTGTCAACGTAACAAGGGAGAAACAATAAAAGCCCTTGGAACACTGCAACTTCTTCCAATTCCACCTGTTATTTGGAGGGACATCTCTATGGATTTCATTGTGGGATTACCTAAATCAGGCAATAAGTCAGTCATCATGGTGGTAGTTGATCATCTTTCTAAGTATGCTCATTTATGTTCTCTTCAACATCCATTTACTGCATCCACTATGGATCAAATTTTCCTAGATCATATCTTCAAGCTTCATGGCATGCCTCATTCTATTATTTTTTATCGAGACCCCACTTTCACCAGCAATTTTTCGCAAGAACTGTTCCAGCTATAGGGCACCCACTTGCATCTCAACACCTCCTATCATCCCCATACTGATGGTCAAACCGAAGTTGTCAAAAAGTCTTTGGAGGCTTATTTGAGGTGTTTTTCCTCTTAAAGGAAAAATCAATGGGCTCAATGGTTACCATTAGCTGAATGGCGGTACAAGACTTCTTACCATACCACTACTCACATGACTCCTTTTGAAGCATTATATGGACAAAAGCCACCTTTTGTTCTCTCCTACATGTTAGGTGTCTTGAAGGTTCAAGCGGTTGACCAAACACTTATAGTTAGAGAATCTATTCTCCTTACCCTCAGAGAGAATTTGGTCATGGCTCAGAATCACATGAAGAAACAAGCTAATCAAGGTCGCCTATAACGTCATTTTTATGAAGGAAACCAGGTATTTCTTCGACTGCAACCTTATAAACAAACTTCACTCAAGGCCAAACATTGTCAGAAACTGGCACCCAAATTTTATGGTCTTTATACAATTCTCAAGCACATGGGACAAGTGGCCTATCAGCTAGCTTTGGCTACTCCTTCAAAGCTCCATATTGTTTTTTATGTCTCCTTCTTAAAGAAGGTGGTTGGAACTAAGTGCCAAACTCAAACCAGCCTTCCCGAGTTGGATGAAGAAGGATCCATCCGGTTTCAACCACAAGAAGTTTTTGACCAGCATGAGCATTGTCTTCATTAGCACACCATCAAGGAAGTGTTATTCTAGTGGAAATATAAAACTCCCGTAGATGCCACCTAGGATTCAACTAACATTCTGCAACAATTTCTTCATCTCAAGCCTTGAGGACAAGGCTAATTTTAAAGGGGAGGGAATGTTAGGGACCTAACCTACCTAACCCCTCAAGTGGGTAGAATAATATATTTCCATGTAATAAAGGTCAATATTAATAAGGGTAGCAATAAAGAGGAATACATCAATTGTAAGAAGACCTAATAGAAGCTTCCGCTTATAGAAGGATCTTCCTCTAGATTGTTCTTTTGGATAGATAGATCTAGTATAAGTAAGAGTAGAGGGTATGAGAAGTTTTGTCTTGGAAACTTATTTTAATAGATCTCTTCTCTGTTGGAGGTTTCCCCCTCGAAGAGGCAAGTGAACATGGTTTCCTATCAATAAACATATAATTATGGTTTTGTAGTTCCATATAATTTGTTGTTCTGTTGTTATCTCTACAATATTTTTGCATTATGTTGCTATCTCAGTATGATTCTCTACATTATTTCTCTATTCCGCTAATATAATAGATCTGGTACCTTACACAAGTGATCACCAGATTTGGATGTCCAAGGATTTTGACAAGTGACCAAGGCACTCACTTTATCAATAGTACCATCAGAGATATGAATGAGTTTGAAGTCTATCACAAGAAGAGTACACCATACCATCCTTATGAAAATGGAACTGTAGAAGCCTTCAATAAGATCTTGGAGAATTATTTGACTAAGATTTGCAATGTCAGCAGGGATGATTGGGACTTGAAAATACAATCATTACTATGGGCATACAGGACCACATGTAAGAAGTTGACAGGACATACACCATTCAGGTTGGTGTATGGGTAGGAAGCAGTGTTTCCATTAGAATTTCTGGTCCCTAGTCTATGCATAGCAGCAATTACCAACATGGAAGAAAGAGGCATAGTACAGGAAAGATTAAATCAACTAATGGAAATGTAAGAGGACAAAATTTTGGCAGGATTTCACGAGGAAATATCGAAAGAAAGAGACAAATCCTGGCATGAAAAACATATTAAGAAGAAGAGTTTTAAGGAAGGAGACCTAGTCCTACTCTATGACAGTGAATTTTTTCAACATCCCGGTAAATTTAGAATGCATTGGCTAGGGCCATATGAAGTAAAGATTGTGATAAATGGGGCATCTATGCAGCTAAATGATTTGGTAGGAACATAACTTAAAGGAATGATCAACGGTAGTCGACTGAAACTGTACAGAGACAATCAGACTCTAAACTCTTAAAAGGCACAACACAATGATAAATGCATGTATATAGTGTACTAATTCCAAGATTATGACATAAAAATGATAAAAATAAATAAAGAGAAAAAGAAGAAGAAATAAATACAAAAATAGAAAATGGAAGAAAAACAAAAAAATACATAGAAGTTGATTGAACCATAAGAAAGTGCGGAAAAAAGTTGTTTGCAGTAATTACCGCGACAAACATCATAAGACAACGCATAGGAAAAATTACACTCGGGACAAATGCACACAAAAATGGGAAAATGAATACGACCAAGTCTATAAAAGGTGGAAAGCATGTGTTTATTTAACACTTAGTGATTTTTTAGCACAGAGCAAGAAATAGGGTGACTTCCCTAGCTAGAATTTTATGCAGAAGCAAGCAAGTGTGTGAATTTGAGAGAGAATGACTCCACCAAATTTCACCGTGCCAAGGTAGTACATATAGATTACTCGGCAAGGCTATAGGTGTAAGGAAAGAATTCTACATCCCGAGAATGTGGTCAAGATGGAGGATGTTACCACCTCAGACACACAATCAATAAACCCAACACGGTTTGAGGACAAGACATCGATAGAGTAGAAAGGAAAATAGGGCAGAGATTTGGGGCCCATAATGGTATTCCGAACCTTAACCTCGAGCTGTCTGCGAATCCCAACAAAACAATGGGACCACAACGATCCCATGAAAAAGAGGAAGTGTTGGTCAAAGATATCACCAACCAACCAGAGTCCATAAGAGAGGAAGAGGACACAGATGCAAAAGAGGCAGGAAAATCAGTTGTGGGACAGAAAATAAAGGTGCCAGACACCATGCATGTTACACTCCCCTATCTCCTAGATGTAGTGATTACCGTGGATGATATGTTAGGGAAGGTACAAAAATTGAGGTACGCAGACCATGATGTGTGCGATGCAGCCAAATTCCTAGATTTGGCCAAGGACACTTACTTAATAAACATAGGGGAAGTTGGACCCCTCGGAAAACCCATACTGGAGCATGTGCAGTGGATAATAGGGCTCTATAAATCAGGCATAATGAACCTGCTGGATATACCGCATTTTGGGTGAGGTAAGAATGTCAGTCTCTATGTGAAACAATTATCCGCCCACATACATGGAGGCATCCTTTGGATGGATAGGCTAGTATAGATAGGCGTGGAACTAATTTCCAAGCTCACAGGACTCCCCACATTTTCCATGCAACCAGAGGAATACTTGGATACCATGGAATGAGAAAAAGAAATCGCAGAATTGGTTAAATTGCAGTTCAACACTACTCAGGGTAATAGGGGAATTCTCATCAAGGATATCAATGATAATGCAACGAGGTTTTCCAACAATCTTATGCATTGCAATTTTTTTAGGAAATTCCATAAAGAGGAAGCGCCAACAGGCGTTATTGTAGTAGCCGCGCAGTGCGTGAAGGGGGTCATGTTCATCTAGGCACCATACCTGCTGAACCAACTTTTGATAGACTGTAAAGATGCTCAAGACAATGGAATCAAGTTCCATTACTCCTAGATGATCATCCTTATTTCATTGGCAGGGTGGCAGGAGCCAAATTTATTATCTTTCCTCGACAGGAAAGGAAAATGTTATGCGACCAGATACGAGTCCCTCTGGCAGGCTAAGGACAACAAAATGCAGCAGGAAAACAACACAGTTTTTTCAATGTTGTTAGAAGAGATACAACAATGCATACCTAATATATGGCGCATACAGATGGAGGTAGTGAAGGAGACATATGGGATATACAAGTTCAAGGCATCAAGGAATCAAATGTGGATCCAAGCCGCAAGGGATCCAAAGAAGGCATGGCTAGAGATGTAGTACGGCATCACCAAAGAGGAAGTGGACTGGATAATTAAAGACTGGCCTATGTAGTGGCAACAACTAGTAACAATATCAGTAACAAAGATAGTCACAACACAATCCTCTAGGTCTAAGGACAAGGTTGAATCATGCTCTTCAGGGAGAACAATTAGCCCGACCGGTAATACTAGAACGACGATAGCGCGGGATCAGCCAATTGGGAAAATCACAATACCAAAATGACCAAGGTGAACAACAACAACAAGGACATGAAACCAGCCATAGACCAAGAACAAGGATACTTCACAAGATGGAGAAGAAAGAACCCAAGGTACAACAAGTGGGGCACAACCCTCACAGACAATAGGGAATCCCGTGCAGGAAAAAGAGGCACAAAAGAAAAGGAAGTATGACACAAAGGACCCAGACATCACCCTGACAGAGGATGATGCAAATCTAGTCATGGATAAGTTCCAAGACATGGGTGAAGAAGTGGTCTGAATTGCAAAGGCGCAGTGGGAAGAAATCATGGCCAAGCTCCTAGAGGTCCATGAGGATCACAGGCCACATGGAAGCAATAGTAAAAGATATAGTGGCCACCTGCATAGAAAGAAGGAGAGGAGACAGTGTAGTTCATCATCCATGGCATGGAGACATTTAAGTTCATGCATCAAATGATCAAATTGGATCAAGAGACTATTCAGAAACCCCTAGGGGAAGTGGAACAATTGGAAATTTTCATGGCACAAATACCCACCAAGGAAGTATATGGACTCAAGGCCAATGTCATGCATGAAGTGTAGTACAGGGCCCATGCAAATGCAACAAAATTGGATGTGGGTAGTGGGGTCATTGAAATTCTACAAATCACATGCGACCAAATGACCGCAAAGAAGGAGGATGAGAAAGAACTCACAGACAAAATGGAATAGGGATTATGGGTAGTTTATGATCGCATCCCAGACAACGCGCAAAGACCATAGAGAAGCGTAGAGGAGAATATCAACCTGATCTCACAAACAATTTACTAATATAAGCAATAAATTGACGAGCTGAAGGAAAATCTCAACCCTACGAATCCTCCCAAGGTTCGGGAATAGAGAGAAAAAAAATATGCACTCCAGATCGCTGAGATGGAAAAAAGAGTTAGGGAAATAGAGGAGTTATTCGACAGAAAATTGCAGATATGGACTATCCTCGAAGAAGATGAAATTGTAAAATAGTGGGACTAGGAAGAGGAAAGAGTCAGCGTTGCCATACAAGAGCTCAAGCAATGACATAAAACAATGAGCATCACAGAGCGCTTGAAAAGCACCCAAGAAATGAAGAATCTACAGACAGAGTTGAAAGTAGTGCAGACGTAGAAGCAAGAAAGACAAGATGAATTGGAACCCCTCCAAGAACAAGAAACACATATGATTACGTAGTTGGAGGAAGAGAAGACAAGTAGATCACAAACACAAGCATAGAGTGCAGAATTAATGCAGGAGGAAATAACAACGCAGACAGTAGAGGCTTCGATGAGAAAAGGTGCGCAGATGAGAGAAAAAGGAAAGTAACTAACATAAAAGTTCCTTAGTTTGGATAGGGAAGTTCAAGGAGCGTGCACCACCTAAGTGGCTTAGGAAGAGCCACATGTCAATATTGGGGGTATGTTGGGCACATGCCTATCTTGAGAAGGAAGTCTATTTTGGGCGGAGACACAATATTGGAGAAGAAGGTCTATTTTGGGAAAGACCTAATTTTGGAGAGAAGACCTAATTTTGGAGCACGCCCAATCAATGGAAAGAAAGAAGCATGAAGAAAAAGAAGGAGAAGCAACATGCAAGAGGAAAATAAATGTGGCACGTATGATTAGGGTTAGGGTTAGGGTTAGGGTTTTGGATAAATATTGTAACGGCTATAAGCATGTAAAATAGTATAAATAAGAACCTAGGAGGTCTAGGTTAGGGGTTCAATAATTGTAAGTTTGATATTGAAGAAGTTTGGAGAGCTGGTATTCGTTACTATGATTGTAATAAGGTGGTAGTAAGCTAGATGTTGAGGGTTAGGTCACAGGCTAAGGAGCCTAGTGTGATCTAGTCTGCCACACAGAGGTTCCTTAACCTCACAGTGATTGTATTATTGGAGATGCAATGCACACAATGCCATATTTTGCATCATACCTAATAAAAGAGAAGAGAAGCCAAATATTTGTGGACATATCCCGAGAGGGGGTGAACCATGGTAAAACATGTGTTATATGTGATGTTTATTGCATGTTTACTTTCTATCAATGATTGGTTTATGAATGGATGGTTAAGCTAGATATATTAGAGTGCATGTGTGGACCTAAAAGATGAATGAATCTTAGGAATATTTGAATGAATAACATGATGAATGCATGGAGAAGGAAGAATACACTCCCAAATCCCCATTCATTCCTCGGTTGCAAGCACTTGAGCATTGTAGTCACCCATAAAGCTATATCGGGTGAGATTGCATTTCTGGTTTACCAGGAGGGACAATAGTTTTAGAGGGTTTTCTTGGAAACCTTTTGAGATCCGAACCTGGGTCATCTCTAGACATAGAAGTGAGAGATAACCAACACATTTCAGGTGGAATTCATGGTCCATTTCTAGGTCATTTATGTCTTTCCCAGTCATCAGGATAGACCCAGTAATGAGGTTATGTCTGGTCGAGAGGGATATTTATTGCCTAGGTTGAGGGAAGGAAATAAGTGATCTTACTTACTAGTTCTCTGACTTACCTTAGTGGACTTACCTATTCTCTGAGAGATAATGATAGAGTCACATGTGGAGAAGACTAAAGAAAATTTGACAATTCTTAAGGAAAAACTTCAAATCACACAAAACAAGATGAAGCAACAAACATATCAACATTGAAGTGAAATACAATTTGAGGAGGGTGATTAGGTATTTTTGAGACTACAACCTTATAAGTAATACACTCTCAAATAGAAGAAGAATAATAAATTATCCCCAAAATTTTATGGGCCCTACAAGATTATTTGCAAGATTGGACAAGTGGTGTATGAGTTAGATTTTTCCTCTTCTCACATCCATAAGGTTTTTCATGTATCTTTCCTAAACAAGGTTTTGGTAAAAACTATGCTAGTGCATACAGAACTAAAATTAGATGAAGAAGGGAAATTGATTCTTGATCTAGAAAAAGTTGTAGATTGACATTCTATATCTCTTCATAATAGAACCATTATGGAGTTCCTAATCAAGTGAAATAATATGCCCCCAAAAGAATCTACATGGTAAAATACCACTAATACTAATACACTAATACAACCAAACACTAACACTAATACAACCAAACCATAACTAATAAAGTTGTATTAGTATTAGTGTTATGTTACACCCTCAATTACAAGCCTTGAGGGAAGAACTGTTTTAAAGAGAGGGGCTATGTTAAGGCCTCTAAGGCCCTAATTTAAGGCCCTAACACTCATTTATTATTATTTTATTAGTTATGGTTATGTAGGATTAGGGTAGGTTACATCATGCTCACTTTATCTCCAACCAAACTCCAAGAATAGTCAATGTATAATCATCCATTTTTAGGGGGAAACCTCATTTTACAATATATCCAATTCACAATACAATCTACCTATAGAAATGAATCTCCTTTATTACAAATATGAGATAAAGTGACCATGATGTAACCTAACACTAATACAACCAAACCATAACTAATAAACTAATAATAAATGAATATTAGGGCCTTAACATAACCCTTCTCTTTGAAAAATTGTTTCCCTCAAAGCTTGTAATTAAGGGTGTTTATTTATGAATTGCTCATTTTCCCATGTAGCTTCTTCTGGAAAAATACTCTTCCACTTGATTAGGTACTCCATAATTATTCTATTCCGAAGAGATATAGAACATCGATCTATAACTTTTTTTTGTTGAAGAATCAACTTCCCTTCTTCATTTAATTCTTGAAGTTATGTCTGCACTCGCATAATTTGTCCCAAAACCCTTTTTAGGAAAGATACAAGAAAAACCATATGAAAGTGAGAAGAAGGAAAATCTAGTTCATATGCCACTTGTCCAATGTTGTGAATAATATTGTAGGGTCCATAAATTTTTGGAGCTAATTTCTTATTCTTCTTCTATTTGAGAGTAGAGTTCTTATAAGGTTGTAGTCTCAAAAATACCCAATCACCCTCTTCAAATTGTCTTTCACTTTGATGTTGATCTGTTTGTTGCTTCATCCTATTTTGTGTCATTTGAAGGTTTTCCTTACTAATTTTCAAATTTTCTTTAGTCTTCTCCATGTGTGATTATATTGTATGTACTTTGGATTGGTGCCGCAAAAAGTATGAGAAATGGGGACATCTTAGTAGATGTGTGATAGGTGGTATTATACCACCATTTTTCTAAAGGAAGCCACTTCACCCATTGAGATTGATTGTCTGAATAATAGAAACATAGATAACCCTCTAATTTTTTTTTAACTATTATTGTTTGACCATGTGTTTGTGGATGATATGATGAACTCATAACTAGTTTTATTCCTCTCATCTTCAATAGTTGTTTTTAAAAATATCCTATGAATTTTGGATCTTTTCCACTTACTATTAGTTTAGGAAATCCATGAAGTCTATGAATTTCCTTCATGAAAACTTCTACCACTTTAATTGTTGCATATGTACTTTGAATTCCAAAAAAAATGTTCATATTTTATGAGTCTATCCCCTGCCAAAAAAATGGCATCCTTACCTTCTGATTTCGGTAAACATGTAATGAAATCCATTGTTATCTCTTCCAAATTTTCAAATATGATTATGAAATTTTTATATGAAATACTATGATCTATCATTTTTCCAAAGGAACTCGAAGAACTCAATTTGAACATTCTAGGATTCATATATGACACTTCTACGAACAACACTTGTTTGAGATTAGTTTTAGGACTAGTCAAATACCCCTAATTTACATAGTCTGTATTTCCTAAATTATAGTGTCTCAGAAACCAAAATTTCTTCCACAGACACTTGGATATATCTCCTCCAAATCCTAAAAGTTTCACAGTCTGAAACTTCACCAAAACAAATTTACAGTGAAAATTTCAATGTCTCATTTGAGACTAATCCTATTTCATGACTAGTAAAAAACCCTAACCTCCATAGGCTATATCTAGGAAAGTGAAACAATATAAATCCTAGAATTTTAACCACCATTACTTCACTATGTCTTATTAGGATATTGAAAATTTCATAGTCTAAAACTTTTTAGAAACAAATTTATAGTGAAAATGCCAAGATGATTCATTGAAGGAGAAAAACCCTAGGATCGTAAGCTTTGAAACCAAAATGTATGAACCAAAATCCAAGAATAGTAAATGAGGAATGATCGAATTCAAGGGGGAAACATCCTTTTACAATATATCTAGTTCATGAATCTACTTAAACAAATGAATCTCTTTTATTATAAACATGAGATAAAGTGAGCATGATGTAACCTACTAATAAGCTTACCCAAACATAACTAATAAACTAATAATATATGAATGTTAGGGTGTTATCATAAGGCCTTAGAGATATTAACATAGTTGAAGTTGAATATGAGGATGTTATAACAAACATTTATGAATAACAACTTAGCTCAAAATATGTCTACTTAGGTGGGAAGGAAGAACAAATAGAAGGATTAATCCATTTTACTTGTTTTTATATATACATACATTGAAAATTCTATGTTCATTTGCATCATTAAAAAATAAAAATTCAACTCCTTCCACATTTACCTAAATTTATAGTGATGGAATGACGTCTACATTTGGGAACCAGATAGAGTGGGATAGAACAAAGAAACAAGAGCCCTCTTGGCCTAGAGCATTAATAAAAAAAAAAAATGACAAGCAAGCTCGAGAACGATGCTTACCTGAAACTCCCACAACTCGATATTGCCTCCCAAAGCGCTTCTCTCCATCACCATACTTTCTTCCTTTTCACTCCCACTCAGACTTGCAAAAGTACAAATGAGCTTGAAAGTACAAGGGCCCACCCTCTTTATATCGCACATGACAACTTCACCAACTCTGTACAAACACACCAGAACTCCATTTGACATCCACATCAATGATCAAATTTGAAGGGTAGGTTCTAATTTTTATGAGAAGGGTATATAATCATGCAACCCTTTTAGAATGAAAATTTTCCAAAAAAATTGCATTTCAATTGATAACAATAAATTAAGTTGACAATTCATAAAAAAATGTGTTAAATAAAATATTACATTTTCAATCAAATTTATTTCTAATAAAATAATTAGTACAAGCTAAATGGCTACCTAGCTGGAAAATATTATAATTATAACAACATCAAATAGATATTTAGTCAAATTTGAAAATGTAAATT
>CBVK0101320312.1:0-15954 GCA_900067695.1 Picea abies
TAGCCATAACCTACTCCCCTTTATTCATCATTTTTATGTTTCCCCCATGCCCCTCGCTGACCATGCTCTTCTCTCCTCTCTCCGAGTTTACACCCCCCTCCCCCCACATCCCCCCCAGGGTCCATCCCACACTATCTTCCGCTTCTATGAGGGGGAACCGAACGCCTTTTCCACCCACCTTTGACATATGCTCCCATCCGAGACCCAATTCTCCTTACTTGATTCTGCCTCCACCAAGTATGGTTACCTCTCATCCACCATTTGGGATGCAACCCTCAAATCTTTCCCTAACTCCTCTCGTCCCACTTCCACCTCCCTAAAACACAATTCCTGTCCTAACTGCAAGGTCCTCTAGTGCCAACTTCGACATGCATTCACCCATGCTCACCCCTCCTAACCCAACCTCAAAGCTTCGTATCGTTGTCTCCTTCGTCGCAAGAAACGCCTCTTTGTCTCTCAGAGGAGATATAACTTATCCATTTCCCTTACTCACTCCCCTAAAAACTTCTGGCGTACCATCCTCCCTTGTCACTCCCCCCTCCCATCTGACCTTGACCCCGACTCCATGTTTTCCCACAGATCCACTCTCTATGATATTCTGGGACAGGCCCAGATTGAGGTTACCTCTCCACCCTTCTCATGCTTGTTATTTTCAAACAAGGACATCCGAGAAGCCGTTCGGGTGATGAACAACAACAAAGCAACAAATGAGGAAGGTTTTCAGGTAGAGTTCTTTAAGCACGGTCTTCGTGCTTTGGTTTCTCACTTGGCTAATCTCTTCAACCATGTGGTTTGTACAGGTTTTCCTTCGACTTGGTTGCATCACATCATTCACCGATACACAAATCGGGCCCTAGTTCAGATCCCAACAATTACAGGGCAATCATGGTGGGCCATACATTCTCGAAGCTCTTTGCTACGACTCTCCATAGGAAGCTCTCTAGTGAGATTGAGAGTAGACACCTCAGAGCTAAGGGATAGGTAGGATTCCAACCTGCTCATCGGACCATTGATCACATTTTTACCCTTCAGGCCATCATTGAGGAGGCACGACATCGGTCTTTGAAAGTCTATTGCTGCTTTGTAGGTTTTCGAAAGGCTTTCAAATCTGGCCCGAGAGAAGCCCTGTTTTAGAGGCTCAAAGACATTGGCATCTCCCATACCCTATTGACTACCATCACACGCCTCGATGAGTCGGTTCTTGGTTGCCTCTGCACAGTTCACGGGATGTTAGATTTCATCAAGAGTACCATTGGAGTTAAATATGGCTGCCCTATGTCCCCCACATTGTTTGGGATTTATATTGATGAGCTAGAGGCCTTTCTCCACGAGCATACCCAGGACAGTGACATGTGTCTCCTCCACCAGGTTCTGATATCTATCTTGTTTTCTGTCGATGATGTGGTCCTCCTAGCCTTGTCTCCAGCAGGATCATAGTCTGTCTTTTAAAAAAAATGTTTTTCTGGGGTTTTTACCAGGTTTTGAGAATCTGCATGATTTCTTGAACCTATATTGTGGTTTGTGTGACCTATCTTTACATTCATGACATTTGCAATGTGCTCTACAGTTTTTCTTTTTGTGTTTGGATTTGCCACAACCAAAATGGTAAGTCTCTGCAAATATGTCACAGACAGTATCAACAAATCCTAATTGTTTCTTGACAGACTTTGCAGTCTTCCTATGCATGCTTTCTTTTTGCAAAGTGGTTAGTATTTGTTCATGCACGCCTGCTAGAGAAATTTCTTCTATGTCGATCTGTTCTTCCATTCTTTCTCTAACTAAGGTATTCTACCAGGCATTGCAAACAAATATTTCCTAAGGTAAGCTGGATTACTAGGGTCACAGGATTTGTACAAAAGATCTTGCATAGTACAATAAAATTCTGGAAGGTCTTTAATATTGCATAATCTTTGGTTCATAAACAAACCTGAATACAGATGTGTATCCATCTTAGCCTTTCCATAGAATTCATGTACTGCTCCTTTTACTAGTTTGTCCAAAGGTTTCTCAAATTCCATGATGTGCAATTTATCAGCTGGATTTAGCCTTTGCTACCATAGTTCCAAGTTACCTGTGAATCCCCAAGTGATTCGTAAGGCTAATTCTCCCCATGTAACTTTGTTCTTGAATATAACCTTTTGTGTCTTAGCCCAAGAGGACCATCTCTGAATAATAATCATGATCTAATTTTTTGATTTACAATTCAGATTGGTGATTGGGGCTGGATCAATGTTTTCACGATTGGAACTAGAATGGTCATCAGAATTTGCAGGATCAAATGGAATTTTTCTGTTTGTTCCATATTTAGCATTGCACCATTTTTCCCAAGCGGTTTGGAAAGTTTGACCACCCTATTCATTAGTACTTCTAGGCATTATTTTCTTGATTAGCTCTAGAAGTTTCAGGTTGCTCTTCTTTTACAACTCTTATTTCTATCAATTTTTCAGACAACTGATTTTTCACTATTTGGAGCTTTTCTTGTGCCAATTTGACAACATTATCTATCCTTGGGATTTTAGATTGAGGCTTATCAATTCCTTTTAATAGGAGGTGTTTTCTTCCTGGGGATGGTTCAAGATCAAAGAAACTGAAGCTTTGTTAGTTAACTTCAGCCAAGGACAGAGGAGGGGAAGGGGATCTTTCTTCTTCTATTCTTCTTTTGCCAACACTTGGGTCCCTTCTTGTGATTCTCATCATCTTCCCCTGTATTTGAGTCATCTGAACGCTGATTCGGGTTATCTGCATTGGAAATTACCAGCCTAGAAGACTGCTCATGCTCAGAATCTTCCCCCCCTTCAGGTGGAGTTGCTTGAAGCTTGACACCTGAATCCTTATCCACCATTGGCTGCTCGGTAATTTTGAATCCAAGAGAAGTGTGGAAAGGTCCAACTTCCTCGTCAACAGCATCTATACTAAAGCTCACCTTATTGGTGTCAATATCAACCAACTTGGTAGGCTTTATGATTTTCTCTGTACCTTGTGATCATCATCTTTTTGCTCTTTGGATCTAACTTGGTTCACTTTTTATCTAAAATCCAATTGTAGGCAGTAGAACCAAAGAATTTAAGATGGTTGACTTTGGGCTTTCTTCCAGACTATGCTTCCTTTGGAGTCTTCTGCTTCACTGACTTTAGATTATCTTGAAAGGATGTCAAGGGTTCACAGGCAAGAACTAAAGCACATGGAAGCAATGTTGTGGTGCATTGCCACTTCATTAGACAAATTGTAGAGGATGGATCTATTGAGTTGCAGTATTGTCCCACAAAGGACCAAATTGCAGACATTCTCACCAAGTCGTTGGGTCTAGAAAAATATGTCAAATTCCGGGATAAGCTTGGTATAGTTAGTAGATTGACCATTAAAGGAGGGCGTTAAAGCAAATATTGGCTTATAATGGTCAATTAGATATTAGACTTAGGCATTAATAAAGTTGTCTTGACTTCAGGTTATTTTATGCTTTTATGTCTTATTTCACTTTATTGTGATTTTCGGTCTATCCCACATTCATAAAGTGGATTGACTCGACTTGATTGTAATCCTACATAAGAAATCTTTCTCTTTCTCATTAATACACAATACAAATAAGCGAGCAAGTATTGAGATATGTGAAAGGGACACTTGACTTTGACATTCTGTACAACATAAGCAAAGACCCTCGGCTGTATAAGTATATAGATTCAGATTGGGTAGGTTCTGTGGATGATAGAAAATCCACTTTTAGATATGTTTTCCAGCCTTGGCACTGGTGTGACTCAAAATATCGAGGAGCAGTGAAAGGAGCATGTGAGGCAATCTGGCTCATGAGGATGCTTTCAGATATGCAGATGCAACAAACAGAGCCAACACCCTTATTATGTGGAAATCAATGTGTGATCAAACTTGCCAAGAATCCAGTCTTCCATGAGTGTACCAAACATGTTGAGGTACATTGCCACTTCATCGAACAACTTATAGAGGATGGATCTATCAAGTTGCAGTACTGTCCCACAAAGGACCAAACTATAGACATTCTCACCAAGTCTTTGGGTCTACAAAAATATGTAAAATTCCAGGATAAGCTTGGTGTAGTTAGTGGATTGACCATTAAGGGAGGGTGTTAAAGTAAAGAAACCAAGATAACTCAAAAGAGTTCTCCATATTGTGTATTACATAGTTACCAAGTTCGAATTTGGATTCGATTCGATACTGAAAAAATTCGATTGCGTAAAATCCAATACAGAAAAATTTCGCGAGTATAGATCCTACAACTACTAAAATATGTTAGTTTTTCAAAATTTTAGAAAGTTCTCATCTGTTTTCAGCTCCTTTTCCTCTGTTTATTTTGCAGTTTAAGACATTTGCAAAGGATACAACTTCATTTGAATTTTTTGTGGACCTGAGCAAGCATAGCCTTTCCCTCCTTCAACTACAACCAAATGAGACCTATTAATGGAAGTGTAGCCAGTTCAGTTGCATCCTTCCCATTCCTTTAGCTAGTTATTCCAGCAAAGTCGTTGAAGCATGTGCCGCCGGGAGAGTCAGCAGTAGAGAAGAAGCAATTGGTTGTCTGAGCTGTAGACTACCAACTCATCGCAAGATAGTGGTACTAACTGGGTATAGACAATCTAATTAGGCGGTGAGTTATGAACCATGAGATGCTCATTTGGCATCAAAATGAATGCCCACAAAATCCTCTCTCAAGAAAATGGAGGATGACTTGAACTATTTCGCCTCTATCACCTGTATTGAATTGAATTTAACGTATGATTGGTCAAACTGTCGAATTTTCGAATTCTTCAACCCGATTCGGTCGAATTTGGTAACTATGGTGTATTAATGAAAAAATGAAAGCTTTCTTATATAGGATTACAAGCAAGTCGAGTCAATTCACTTTGTGATTATGAGATAGACCGAGAAACACATAAAAACATAAAATAATCTAAAGTTGAGTCAACTTTATTAATGCCCAAGTCTAATATCTAATTGACTATTATAAACTAATATTTACTTTAACAACTTATACAGTATGAGAAGGTTGTATGAGAAAGAATCATGATTTTTTTCATTCAAAGACTAAATGACATTTAAGTAGTTATGTTAAAAAGAGAGATAAAACTCTTTATTACTTCACTAATGGACACATACATCCAAGGTTTCAAAATCGTTGTGATGATTATTATTGGAGGTTTCAAAAGATGCGCATGACGTTTTGTGTGTTATGGGCATACAAATAACCGATTGTCACAAGTCAACCACAAAGAAAAATTTTGATGCTACATTTGATAAAGACAAATGTGTCATAAAGGGTGAAAGGAATTAAAGGAATTAACATAGACTCATTTGAAAAGATGTGGAAGTAGGAGTTATGGACATTCTAACAATTTTAAAGAACTTAATATGATTCATGGTTTACTAATTTAGTGAGGGTATTTGTTAAGGTTGCCTTTTTAAACAAGAAATATAGTGATAAATTTAACAAAGGTGAATGGGAACAAATATTTTAGGAAATTTATCTATGATTTCTTAAGATAAATTTGGATGTACTTTCTTAAGCATAAGTTATATGCTCTTAAAATATTCAAGGAGTTCAAACCTATTGTTAAGAGGTAACATTGGAAGAAAATTAAGGTTCTCAAGATAGGAGATTAGTTTCTATTGCAAAAAGGAGTATGAAATAATAATTTTTAGAGTTATTATTATTATTGATAACTATGATTTGCTATACATTGATGAGTTTTGAAAATAATCACCAAACTTCCATATTACCCATATGATGACATTATCTTATTTTGGTTAATTATGAGTTTTTAATAAAATCTTTGTTACGTCTTAGAAGAAACATCTAATGATTTTCATAGGGTTTGACATCTCAATATCAAGAGCTATGTAGGGTGTAATTCCCATCCCCTTCATTTATGTTAGTGATGTAGTGCTCGCCATTATCTAGTGTTCCCTTCATTATGGATATCTACCCAAAGGATTGAACATCCCAAATGATGTTCAACCTAGCCATTAAAGATGTTTAGTAAGAAACATCTTAAAGTTTTATAGCATGCTAAATCCCATAAAAAATAAATATGGCAATCCATCCTACGAATCCATCCTAGGAAATTTCAGATTGGGCCAATGCTCTTTTATTGAATTGCCTTTATGATAAGAAGGGCATGTTTTGCCTTGTGAGGTAAAGCGCTATGTCTTTACCTTAAACTTGCCAAATGTTGCATACCATCTTTCTTAAATGGTAATTAAGAAATGGTAAGGAGTTAGATCATTTAGGCAATGCCGTAGATTTAAATCCCCACTATATCTAAACAATGCGTGATGGTGCCTTTGCCCCTGTAATGTCACTCTTACTTATTGTTACCCATGTAATGCCTATAATTTGGCCCAAACATAAAGAAAGTGCGACCAATGTTCCACGACTAAAGAGTCAATGATTTTACTTAAAATATTTGCCATCGTTAACTTAGACATCCTACAAGGCTTAGAAACCATCGTTAACTTAGACATCCGACAAGGCTTAGAAGAATCGATCACAACTTATCCATCACTTAACAATAATCTTTCCAATCATTAAATTAGATATCCTACAAGGTTTGCTTAAAATATTTCCAATCGTTAACTTAGACATCCTACAAGGCTTAGAAGAATAAATCACAACTTATCCATCACTTAGATATCCTACAAAGCTTGCCTTGGCCCTTCACACAAATATTCCATGGACCAAGTGGAAGGTTTACAAAAAAATAAAAGTTATCTTGAAAATAGGAGAAAGAGACCATCTTTGTTCGTTTGTGCCCTCTTTCATTATTGGTTTGGACCAGTTTATATCTTAGTTGAGTCTTGTTACTGTGTTAAGCCTCGTCTAGATTCAATATTGTTGGATGTTCCTTAAATGATAATTATTGGTACATGTCAGACTTTGTCAATCACGAGATACATATCAGGCTCGGGGTTAGATGGGCTTGTGCTAGTCATAACGGTTTTAAACACAATGATGAGTGCTGACTCCCAAATTTGGCCCCTGTATAAACTAGGATATTATTTGTCAAATGCATCTGTGTTTGGTCAAAACCAATAAATCGAACTCAAATATCAAAGGGATGTATAATTAGTATTGGGGATATTTTGGAGTTTATTGAAGAAACGTTACTAGTCATAATAATAACATGTGTGATATCATTTAATAAGTGCATGCATTAATGAGAAGATAAGATTCTTCTCCCATAATTCCATTATCATGATTGGGGTAATGATCCACTTCCACTTTCTGCTTAATGCACCTTATTTAGTGGGCTGGACTCTAATTACTGGTGGGTGCATTTTATCAAATTATTTTCCATTTGCCCATCCACTCGCATGGGTGAGGCCATGATTCAATTCCAAGTGTCATTCCACAATAGAGTGGATGATTCAATCTCCACCATTAATCTTCATTCAACATAAATGGCTAGGATTGCTTTGGGCACCCTTCATTGAACTATAAATAGAGCATCCCTTCTACCATTTCACCCATCCCTAGATTCTTAGATTTATGTTGCTTTTGTTGGAATCTCGCTTCTCACAGGTTGCCTAGTTGGCATCATTTTCTCCCACATTATTGTGTTGTCATTACGTCGTTGGAATGTAGCTAGATTGAAGAAGAGTTGGAGAAGAAGCATTGGACTATGAGAGCATTAAGAGGCGAGAACCCTAAGGAGAAGCGATTTGGAGTCGCCTCTTCTTGCACAAGATAACTCATTGATGTAATATTTTCTTCTTACTAATGGAAATATTCTTTCTTTCACCCCATCTATTTTGTTGATTGTTGTTATATGTATGGATTCTTTTCATTGAATCTTAGAGTAGATTTCACATTTCATCTTTTGAGCTAGTAGATCTAAGTTTGCCATGGTAAGATAGAGTTGGTTTTATTTTTATTTTGTGTGCACATCTCTCTTTGGTGGAGCTCAAGATCCTAGTCCTCCAACTCTACCTCAACCATAGAAGACCCTTCAAGGAGCAATTCACAAGGCAATTTGTTCCTTCTTCCTGTAAGCCCACGATGTTTTCATTGTTTCCTTATTTGATTGGAAAAGGTAGAATATACCACCCTGATTGTCTATCTTATTAGGCCAACCCACTATTGTGGGAGATTTCTCTCCCATTGCACACGATTCTCTCGTCATTGATTACGTTGAAATGGGATTTGTGTTCAATGGGATAAAACTCCTGCACAATAGTGGCTGGCTCATTGACATGGATATCAAATGGGGCATTTTACTTTAGTAGCGAAGCAAATGAATCAAATGAATAGAGAGTTTAACAGGAAAGAGAGAAACATAAATGTGAGATGCTCTTTAAAGGGTCTTTGATTTTGATAATTGAACTGGAGGAGGAGAACTTGCATGCCTCAATGGACTCCAATTAAACATGCACATAAAGAATCAAGAAACACATTTCTATCCTACAATGAAAAACTCTAGATCTAGCTTACTCAAGATGATAGAAACCACAATCTATTGAAGATGTAATGAGCAAATGCAAGTAAACAAGTTGAATCAATACAAGATTGGGGAAGAAAAGGAGATTCTCATTAAGAAAGAATAAATGATTAGATGAGAGATTACTTTGCTCGTGAAGAGGTGATTTCGATCTTTCTCCTTCGGATTCTTTCCACAAGAGGGTGCCCTAGTCCAAATACATCTCCATGAATCTTTTCGCTCAAATTTAGTAGCATTCCAACATTATAATAGTAGCCTAATAATGAGAGACAATGCGTGTAAAGTGGGTAGCCGAAGAGAACAGATGAACAATGCAATACAAGTCTACAAATTTAAAGATTGATAGAATGATAGAATATTGCTTTATTCATAGTTGATCGAAGGCTCTCCAAAGCAAATCTATCTATAGATGTTGAAGGAAGATCGATAGTGGAGTTTTAGTATCCACCTCATAGTGGGATGAGAGGTGGAAGTGGATGATGACCTCACCCAACCCATGTGAGTGGAGGTGGAAGTAGAGAATAATGACAAAATTGGGGGAGAATGGATCATAAGTGAGCAACCGAAGAGAAGAGGCTTAGCCCAATGATGAACGTTTGAGCAGATTTTAGCACGACTTAGCAGTTGGGGAAGATTGGGATCCAAACGAATTATAGTGACCCCTCCAAATCATTGATATACCTCAGATCAAACCCTTAAAATTCTGCAGTTGGACAGTTAAGGACAGAGATGATGAGACAATGAATAAGAAGTGTTGATTTGGTCTTTGAGAGAAATGTGGGATGATTTGCAAATTTGATCTAGAGGTTGGAGTTATTTGGAACATGATGTATACCAAACCTCAGTATAAAACCCTGCGACATTACATATTTCAAGTATTTTTTCACATAGGAATTTTAGAGATGGAACAACAATGACAATTATCCAAACTATGATACTAGGGTTGCAACAATTAGGTTAGATTGGGCCTGCAAACACAATAAAAGCAACTCCAGGGTTTGATAGAATAAGATAGGCAATGATAGTAGCACTTTCAAACCCTTATACAGTTGGTCAAGAGATGTCAAAGTGATGGATCGGCTAGTTGAAGATTCACAGAAAGATATGCAGTTAAGCTCAAAAAAATTAGGAAAAGGATGGATAGAAATTTATTTTTGATTGAAGAAATCAACGAAAAGAGTTGCTTACCATTGGGTGATGGGGTCCATTTTAGTTCTTGATAAAGATTCATTTCCTAGAAATGATGAAGTCTTCCACACTAGTGAGTGAGCATGGGAGATCTTCAAACTATGGCAATGGGTCTAAGAAATACTCAAAGAGATCATGAAGTTGAATCAAACCTTAAAGGAAATCAAAAGAGATCAACTTAATGCTATGTTGAGAAGACAAAGCCCTAAACATTTATCTTCAAAAATACAATTTAAAATTAACCATGCACAAGAAAGCAAGATAGGTGTATAACCATACCTTGTTTGATTGATTCTCCAACAAACCTTTAGCTCATGAACAATCTCTCATACTCTTGCCATCAAATAAAGAAGGAAGAGAAATTCACCAAGAGAGCCCAAGAACTCACACAAAACTTTGCCAAGAAGACTTTCCTTTATTCTCCAATGAATTGAAAATGGAGGACTTCTCCTTTTATAGGTGAGAAGTCTCCTCAAATACATTACAAAACCATGTGCTAGCTCAAAAACCATGAGCAAAATACAAATAATAATAAAATACATCAATAATATGCTCATGAAGTGATACATCCCTCTAGAAAGGGTCGAATACAATGTAGGACCCCCACGTGTGGATAAAATATAGCCCAAGAGAGGTGTGCCCCTCAAAAATATGATGTCAGTGCCTAGGAGATAGTCAAATGGTCCAAGGTAGGTCCAACATCTACATAAATGCCCTCCCCAATCAAAGGAAACATCCAAAGGTGGAAGGACGCTCTAGATAAAGATGATGTCATTTACACATGTGGGAATTGTCCAAGCAACAAAATCATCCCATGTAGCACATGTGGGCTGAAGAAGACTAGAACTCTTCAAGTGTCTAATAAATGTTCAATGTCATCAAAAGTGTCCAAGTCACCATGTGAAATCATTCTCATAATGTGCAAACTAGCTCTCCAATGCATTAAGAACCCCCCACATATGGTACAAAGGGAATAATTAATGCACAGGTATGCAACGAAATGTCCAACAGAGCAAGAAGGATGCATATAAACGGTTCACATGGCATGTGTGATGACATGGCATCCCTGTAACGACCTAATGTACTGTCACGGATCCTAATGCGGTGACACATTCCAATGTAGTGTCACAGATCCCAAGGCAGTGTCATGGATCTCGAGGGATGGTACATGTATCCCATGCACAATACCCACTTGAAGTGATGGGTCTAGCATCTTAGCAAGTTGTTAATTGGTAGCACCTGGTGAAAATATCTTGGAAAAACATAACAAAGGGGGTTAATTTTAATACTTGCCTAAGTCTTACCAAGGGGGACACTATTAACCCTTATACATGCATCAAATCTTAAGAAAAACCCATATTTCCCAAGTATCTAGGTGAAAAATAGGCAATAATATGTAATAATGATGAAAGGGAAGGGGGAATGATTTCATGTGATAACCCTCGAAGTCTTAGACATGCATAGATCTTATTTTTCATTTATTTGTTCATCTATTTTCATTTGGCTAGGCATTTTTGCTTGTAATAGCCTTCTAGAGGGAGCTTGGAAGTTGGCATTGAGTTACCATCCTCGGCCTGTTTTTTACTAACCCTTCAAGCCTTTTTCTTTTAAATGTTCAGTTTATTCAATGAGTCCCTTCTCTTTAGATATTCTTAGACAACCCAGGGACTAGGGGCATTGGCCTTACTATTGAGGGGTGTTGCTCAAGCTTAATATTTGACTTTTTAAACTTTGGCTCTTCTTCTCTTAGCCTTAATGGCTTTATTTATTCAGGCTTTAGCTTTGAGCTTTGGATGCCCTCGCAAGGGTGTCATGTTGCTGCTTACATGAGGTGTAATGCTCATCTTCTCCAGATCTAGTCAGACTTCTTCTTTATCTCAACCATGATACATGATTGTGCTAGCTCAGCTATGGTGTGGCTCATGATGCCCTTGCAAGGGTGTCATGTTGCTGCTTGCATGAGGTGTCATGCTCATCTTTGCCAGATCCAGATAGACTTCTTCTTTATCTCCATCATGATAAATGATTGTGCTAGAGCTGTATTCCTAAAGGTAATCCTAAGTCCTTTTGTTCTTAAATTAAAGTGCAAAGATACTTTTTGAATGATAAGTTGTTGACTGTTTGCTTGAAAGATTATGGAGATTTTGTATGATCTGTGGAGATTTTGTATGATCTGTCTTTTTTATATAGTACTAAAAGAAAATAATACATAGGAAATGGTGAAGGAATTAACCTTTTAAAATTATCATTATGTGAAATTTCTTGCAAAATCTTAATTGCATTATCTGAAGAAAGATAAAATATGGCATTATCTGTGCATATTTGTTATTTATTGAAATGTGACTTATAAATCTCAAGCCTTGAGGTTATGGTGATTTTGTAGTGTCTAACATGAATTTGTTATTGTTTAAACTGGAATATATTATAGTGGTGTGACCATTTCTTAAATTGAAATTTACCAGAGATTGCTCATTTAGAAATCGAGTTTCCTTTGTAACTAAATTAACAAAAATATCTTTAAACATAATTGCTGATACTCCTTCAAGGGAGGAGGGCAATACATATGATATCAATGTCTTTCCAGGTACTAAAGTAAAAGTCTATGGGTCTTTAATCTTTAAACATAATTGCTGATACTCCTTCAAGGGAGGAGGGCAATACATATGGTATCAGTGTCGTTCCAGGTACAAAAGTAAAAGTCTATGGGTCTTTAATCTTGCTAACTTTAGCCTAAAATTAAAATAAAAAGCCAAATAATACTGTAGAGACCATAAAATTAGCAAGCAGATTATAGGTAAATGAGTATAAAAAGGGATGGTCAATGTTATTGAACACATTAGCTCTAGCCCTGGTTAAAACGAACATTTGATATTAGATTTGTAGATTTGCAAGTTAAAAGATAAGAGAGAAATTTCAGTATAAAAAACATTGAATGCCTGCAAATAAGAAATCATAAAATAGTGAGAACTCTTGTGAAGTCAATACAACAACTAATCCAAAAAAACAATTTACATTTTGTGATCAACATGGAAAAGAGTGAAATCGAAATTTGGATAAAGTACTTTATGAATAGACGAAAAAATAAATGAAAATTTTAACGATTTCGTAAGTAAATGAGACAAGCGGACTTCATGCCACTTGAAATATCAGATGTTAGATTTTGCATCTTGTTTTAGTTTCTATTCAAAATCTTGTAGTAACAATTAAAAAAATTATAACTTCAAATTTTAAATAAAAATTCTTGTTAAATATAACTTTATTTAAAAAGAATTGCTTCCTTTTGATTCTTAAAAATAATCGAGAAAGAAAATGCCAGAGGCATAATTTTATTTATAACAAGTGAGAGCTGTAAGTCAGTTAGTTCCTGACTTTATATTTTTTATTTAAATAAAAACATCTGATAACATTTTTCAATTTAAACCTCTCACTACTTAGGCTTTTGGGCTTGAACTTGGGATTTGTATTAATGATCGCGGTGGACTCCAAATTTGAAGCAGCAAAATTTTAGGAATGAGATTTTTACCGATTTCCTTTTTTAATGTCACAGCAGATTCTTAGCAAAAGTATATTTCTTTAAAATTATGTCTATATTACTGTTACCTAACATAACATATCAATTAAGTGTTCTGATGTCATGGAGATTTTTTACCTGGATTTGGAGTTTCCTATGAACTTATGAAGTACAAGAGTCAGCTACCGTCTCATCAATGTCAAGAGAGTTCTAAGCATTGATTGCCTTATTCTCTAAATTCTCATTACATGTTTTTGTTAGACAATTTCTTTCTATACAGGATGCCGCAAAATTTTCTGGATTCTCTTCCGCTGCTTTTGCTTTTTTATGCTTAGCCTTTTATGCCATAGACAATTTTTTCCCATGCAAGATGCCGTAACATTTTCAACAAATTAGTTATGTTATATACATATTTTCCAACAAATAGATGTTCAACATCTAAATCAAGCTAAAGTACATGCAGGTTGCTTTCAAGTTATACATTATACTTTATATGCGCTGATTGTCAATGCTTATGCTATAACCATCTTCGAAACGTTGGCTGCATATTTTCTTATATGAAAGAAAAATTAGAAAAACTTATATGATTTTAGCTTTGTAGCTCCATGTTATTAAACTTCAAATCATGAATAGACACCCAGTTCCAAGATCAACGGTTACTAAACATTTCAGAGTCTTGACATGTATATTTTTAATGAACAAAAGGATTCTGAATTTGTTTACTGCTTGAGCACGTCAAAAGGTCAATATGCATTTAGGAGGCCGAATGTCTATTTTTCAAAATTAGGCTTATGCCTCCACGGTAGTAAATGGTATGGTACGACAATGGTATTTTGGAGGGTTGATATGTATCTTATTAATGACCAAAAGGATTCTGAAGTTAATATGCATTTCTGTGGCTGAATGTTTAGTTTAGAAAACTAGAATTATGCCCTCAAATGTGGTAAATGGCACGGCGATGATATTGTTATTAATGTTATTTAATGGTTGAAGAGATCAAATGCACGTTGAGCAATGCATGCAGTGTAGTATTAAAAGCACCAACACAGCTACTGGGATAAGAAGATTACTGAATGCATCATGAGGTTTCACATCATCAATACAATGATGATGAAATACATCATTAGATATTTCTACGTTTAAATGGAGAGCGCGGCATGAAAACTGAAGGCCCTGGTAAATGCCATATCAAGGACTCAATTTGTCATACTTGACGCTAGATACTCGACGATTTCTGATGTGCTATTGTGCTTTAATTTATCAAAAAGTATATATTTGATATAAATTATTTACAAGTGCAAGGATTCCAAAAATCATGCCCAAGACAACCTTCTTAATCAAAATAGAATTAGAATGATTCTCTGAGTTGGTACCATAATCTGCTAACAATTTAATGTTTGTCATTTTGTCGATCTCTCATGCCAACAACAATATTCATGACAATACTTCAAATTTCACATGCGAGTTGTAGAATCGCCACAACTTCAACATTTCATCCATGTTGAGAACAACAAAAACGTTACCTTCATGTTATTGTGAAGCTTTGTTCTTTGACTTTAATTGGCCGCTTATTCGACTCACAGTACTCGTGTAACAAAGTTTCATAAAATTGCTCATATTTTGGATTTACAAAAGTTAGTCTTTTTGGCACTGATTAACTGTAAGATATGCTAGTGTGCTCCTATCCATTCAGTTGTGAGACTCCATTTAGTTTTAACTACAAGAATGCTCCTACATGAGATCCGAGCATACACTAGATAACAAGCATTTCACATTTACTCCACCAAACACGTGTCTCACATGCATGCTATTCCATCTATGCGCTTATATTTTCATCAGCTAATATGGAACAGCCCACATCTTCTTTACCATCCATGTCTTACATGATAATTACATAATTACAATGGATTCCAAACATTCCCAAGCTTCCAATACTCTCAACTTATTTTGGAAACTTCTGGAAATGATATGCTCCCTTGCGGTTTCCATTTGCAATGATTCCAACCTCTTTCTGCTAAAAAAATTAACCTTGTTTGTCCACTTTCGGTGTGAGGCGCCTAATAATCTATATTTTTCACACAGAAATATGCTCTCAAATCCTCAGAGTGAATGAGTTAGCATGATAAAGAAACCAAAATCAGGCGTTGCAATTTACTGTATAAGCTTGTCTGCTTCAGATTATCGAGCTATGTGGCTTTTATTTTGTAGTTTTTTCTTGCTGGACTAAGTCTTGTTTGTGCTGATATCATTCACGGGAAGAATAACATCATATTGAACCCTGTACATTTTCTTCTAATTCTTAAACTGATAAATCACATCCTGAATTGCATTTCTTTCACGCTCAAGCTCCGAAGCTTGAAGACATTATTTCAAGCTTTCGAGTTTGAGCTGCTCCTTCATTGTGCTCAACTTAGAGCAACTTTTCCCGCGATGCTTAGGCCTTCATTGTGCTCAACTTAGAGCAACTTTTCCCGCGATGCTTAGCCTTCTTCAATTTCTTTAAGACTTTGCCGCAGCTCCTCCTGCAATTTAAGGGGTTTCGTTCTGAATGAAACTCTTCCCTTTTTTTGCTCAAAGGCAGAGGATAGTTCTTCTTTTTGGTGTTCGATGAATATTTTCACGGATTGGATATATATTTTTTTACTATTTAAAGGAGATTTTCATGGATTGAATATGATCTTGTAGCAAACAAGGTAGCAATGTCCAGACAGCTGAAAACAACGCAGTCACATGTTGGGATGATCCGACGGTGGAGAAGCCATCAGGAATTTTCCCTTGTCTGGATTTTGCCCT
>CBVK0101320317.1:0-12793 GCA_900067695.1 Picea abies
GTCTCCAAGATCAAACCAGTATTGCTTTAAACCTATTTAATACTATTCTACAAACAACGACTAACCGGGCTGAATTAGAACGTTCATGGGTTGCTATTGAGAGAGATATTAGCATCCAAGAACAACAAGAAGCTAGAGAGAGACAATTAAGAAATTGATTCTGCTTTACCCTTCTTTTTTATTCTTATCCTCTAATTACCTTTACCTTTACGGATGCCTTGGCGGTATACTTTACAGCCTTAAAGTATAAACTCAGGAACAACACTTCAAATATTTGATATCATAGAGTAGTACTAAGTTGCCTTGGCCTAAGATCTTGCTTTTAATATGATGATCATGTCAAGCTTTATGTCACAATTTTTCAATTTTTAATGACACTGTGCCAAGAATCGATCTTATTCTAATCCCATTAGTTCAATAATCCATCTTTCTGGAACATCTTGTTTTCTTGTGCAATGGACATGTTGTGTTCATAAACTTTATGAGTACAATTGTTTCCTTATCGTAAACAAAACTAAATGGAGTGTGATTTGTTATTTTTTTTGTTGACATGCCCAAAGCACAACTAGTATTCTTTCATCCCAATCAATCAACGTGGTTGGCAAGGGTAAACCTAGTTAATCCTTATTGTATTACCTTTTTAATTGATCCAATGATCCCATTCTCTTATGGGTGATAAAAAATGGCTACTTGTATGGTGTTTTACCATAAATTCACGATTTAAGGTATTCATGGTTGAACTCATTCACAGTCATGAAATTTTTATCTTGATCCATTGTTAGAATTTTAGGGCATCCAAACCTATAGATGATGTTTTCAAATATGAACTTTGTAGTTTTTTTAGTATTGCAATCCTGTATTGAGGTTGCCTCTACTTACCAAGTGAGATAATTAGTTGTGGTTATGATATTGTGAGCATGAAAGTGACTGGAAGGAAGATTGACGAGACTAATGAAGTCGATTGACCATTTCTCAAATGGTTGTAATGGAACTATCAAGTGTAGAGGTAGATATTTCCTCTTGGGAGGTCTCCCTATCCTTTAACTTACATTATAGGTCAAGGCATACACCCTAGCATCCTTAAAAATTGTTGGCCACCACAATCCTACCTATAATACTTTTTGGGTTGTTTCTTTCCTCCATAGTGACCTCATGCAACCTTGATATGGTATTCCAAAAATATAAAGTGTTCATGATTCATGATGGAACATTTAATTATTCCATCTATGTTTGTACAACTACCTTGCAATGAGATAATAGGTTATAGGCCAAACCACTAGTTATTTCTTTTGTATTATTATATATCCCTACGACACAAGTGTTATAACATCTTTTTCCATCCCATATGCTTAAGATGCATCCATTGAACATTGATCCCAAATCCACTTGTAGTTGCAGATTATAATTCCTCTTGAAACTCTTGAAAAACCACATTTTGGTAATCCATACACTACTTTTGATCTAGCAACACATGTATTGTATGATACTTTTGATCTAACAAAATGCTTGTACGCTACTTTCCCATTGAAAAAGTGTGTTTACCTTTACAATGCACCAAAAAATATAAATGTGGGAAAAATGCACCTTTTTGGTGGGAGTTTATAGGTTTTCTAGGTTGTTAACCCACTATTCCCCGTGCATAACTACTCCAACCAACTATTCTTGGTATAAATACAACCATAACGTGGAGGAGAGGTAGAACACCCAACTTAAGCCACACCAACCCTTAACCGATTGAATTTTTTTAGATCTCCTCTAGACTACAACGGATTTCGAACCTAGGTCGACCTGCAAATAAAACCCTTCGGAACCAATTACCCTAGCAAAATTTAACTAATTTATTTATATATATAATTATTATATTAATGTAAAATTACAATTTTGTTAAAGATTATTCAATCCTATACCAATAATAATAAACCTGAAAAAAAAAAACTTAAAATCTTTCATCTTCTTCCGTTTAAAATATCTACAATTAATTGAGAATTTAGAATTAATAAAACTTTGACTCCATATCTTGGAATTTTCAAAATTTCAAATTAATGAAAACGTTAACCACACTAAAATTCAAAATTCCAATTTAATGAAAACTTTGATTCCGTAGAAAACTTTAACATCCTATATCATAGGATTCAAAATTCCAAATCAATCGAAACTTTTTCAAATCAATGAAAACTTGACTCCAGGATTTGAAATAAAATTTATTAAAAAATTAAAAGAATTTGGAAGATGTTCGTAAAAACCATGTACTTTATACCATGTTAATTTGATGTTCGCATCTTACCAGATTTTGATGTGATTCATGGTTGACAATATGCACTAACCTACATGCATTCGGGGATTTAAGATTATTCTTTGACCCGAATTATCATTTTTTGACTGAGATATTTCTATATCTATGTTGAGCGCAATTTTTAACTATGATTTTATAGAGAGGATATTTGTTGCCATACATGGATGAAGCATCATGGAGGATGAAAAGTTAGGAAGCCATTTTCCATATATCAAAATGGATTTGTTGTTATTTTAGAAGCCAATTTTCCATATATCAAAATGGATTTGTTGTTATTTTAGAAGCCATTTTTCCATATATTAAATATGGTTGGATTTGTTGTTATTTTATTTAAAATGTTTTTATATTAGTTATATAATGTATATAGTGTTTTAAAAAAAAAAAAAATTTAAAAAACTTATAGTTAAGTTTTGTAATTTATATGGTTATAAATTTATTTATACAATGCTTATTATCATGCATAAAAAAATAGATATTTTCAAAGTACTTATAAAAAGATTAATTAAGCTTTCAATATCAACCAACCAACCAACCAACCTAACTAAAAAATAGATATTTTCAAAATACTTATAAAAAAATTAATTAAGCTTTCAATATCAACCAACCAACCTATTGAAAATGTCTTCAACATACAAACAAAAACTTGTTATTCATATGAATAAAACCAAAATTTTGGTACTTCAACCTAATAAAGGACTTATCCTCCCATTTATGGACAATACTTAGACATCCTTTTCCATTGTAATTTAAATTGGAACCAAAGTATTAAGAAGACAATTATTGACTATTGGAAATTTTATAATTATCTTGAAAACATGTGTAGAAACAATGAACTCTAGGATTGAGGTTTATAATTATCTTGAAAACATGTGTAGAAACAATGAACTCTAGGATTGAGGTAAGATTTTTTCTTTTCAAACACTTTGTTGTCTTAGTTAGGTTGTGAAGTTTGGGTCCACAATGTCTCTCATGATACTTTGGAACAAAATTGATCAAATCTAAAAACTTCTTATAACCTATAATTTGTAAATTAAATACAATATTTTGACCTCATTCTTTTGATTGACATTGCTTTGTACTTTTGACTATGATTTCATAGTTAGAATATTAATATAAGTTAAGCAAGTATACACTCTTTGTTATTGCAATGTCAATACATTCAAGGTGAGTGCACACTAATGAGTGTCTCTCTCATGATGCATTTGTAGCAATGGAAAACTGGAAAAAGTAGGTATCCCTTGCCATGGAGAGATATTTTTAGGTACTTGCATAATGAATCTAAATAGGGCCTAAAAAAATGTAATGTAGAAAAGTGAATTAACTTTTGGTACATATAACTTTTATTTATTGAATTTTTTTATAATTTATATGAACAATGATGGAGAGAAACAACAAGCCTTTTGACTTTAAAAATATATTTGTTTTTCATTAGGGCGATATTTATAAAAACTAACATACCCTTGAAATTAGGGAAGGGAACACCTAAAGGAATAGTGGGCAGATATATTGTAGCAAGGTAGAGGTTGGAATTTTTTTGGATGTTGGGTTGTATTGGATATTTTTAAGTTCTTGAAAATGAAGTCATTGTTTTTTCACTCATCTTTGTTGAGAGAGGTTGTAGAACTTAAATGAATGAACTGTGAAATTGTACTTACTTACACTTTCATCTCCCACAAGCCTACTCACTAAGGGATGTCATAGTAGAAGCACATGTGGCATGACCTCCCACAATACATTTTTTTTATTCACCACTCTTTATTAACCCTAAATATTACCATTGCCAACCTCACAAATCATCCAATGCAAAATGAAAGAAATGATCAATTTTGACTCATTAAGGCCATCATTCAAACATGTCGAAAGACAATTTAGCTATAATCAATGTGTTATCTATTCATAACCTAAAGTAGACATTGAGTTAATAGTTTTTTATTTGAATACCAAAAATACATCAACCTACAACATGGAGTAGATGGTTCTAATTATCTTGATGCATACACCTATCACCTTTTTTTCTCCAAGGAAAACAAAATCAATTTTTGTTCATTAATTGGTAAGCTCCATGGAGAAAAAAACTCACAATCTCTGTTGAGTTTACAAAATATTTGAAACCTATAGGCTTGTACAATCTAAAAAACAGGAGGATGAACATCCATTTCATCAAAAATATTTGTATATGAGACTATTATCACAACTTCATTGAGTTATTCCATCATGAAATCCATATAGGCATACCATGAAACTAAATAGACCTTGATAGGTCAAAACACCATAGCACACAAAAAAAAAAAAATCAGAGTTCCTCTCATTATAGAGGGAGCAAGCTAGACATCTTGTCTGATATGACTACTACTTGTATTGACCATGCCTATTAAATCTCTTGGAAGAAAAAAATCAGAGTTCCTCTCATTATAGAGGGAGCAAGCTAGACATCTTGTCTGATATGACTACTACTTGTATTGACCATGCCTATTAAATCTCTTGGAAGAGCTTCAAGTGTGAGAGCTAGGTGACAAAAATCCCAAAATATCAACTAGGGTCCATGCTCTTTTTTAAGAAGTGGCTCTACATTCTTGGTGTCTCTAAGGCTAAAGACTCAAGATACAATAGAAGGACATCTAAAGAACAATGATTGGAGAATAATGGAGAGATTTACTTTATGTCACTGGAAACCCGACCCCTTCATGCAATAGCTTTGGAACCATTGAATTGTTGGCAATGATAGAAATCGATGGAAATGAAATAACATTCTCCACCATTTGAGAGAGCTATTGATCAATGAATCAATGTTTGGGAGCTCATAATATCAAACTTTGGACTCTAGAAAGGGGGAATTGCACCCATTGATCCTGTAATAGAATTATCCCCACAAATGATAACTAATGTAAAGGGAATTGATACAACCACTAACTACTCTCCAACAAAGATAAAAAGATCACAAGTAGTCAACGATCCCAATACGTGAGTTCTACTTTGACCAATCTTTCCCACTTTGTCAATGTCTATTTGATCATTCACCTCAAGGACCACCCCATTTATTGGATAAACCATTAGTGATTACAAACCCACTAACACTTGAGAAGAGTGTGAAGAGTATAGATTTTATGAGTCCAGTTAAGACATCCCATCTATTGATACCTTTCCTAAAACACCCTTTTACTCATAGACTATTTTAAACATAGAATATTTGGTTCCCCTTCTTCCTTTAAACCACCATTATTTACCATCACTGCTTCAATCACAACACCCACATCCCCATGCACCTTTGATGGACTAAGATTTGTAGAATATCCTTCATTTGATGGCTCCTTCTAAGAACTTTCCACCCAAATTGAAATAGGTTGAGCACTCCCAATTTTTATTGATAAATCCACCTCCTCTTTGCCCATGATTTCTTATGGAACTCATGGAATAGATGCACAAGAAACTTGAAAAAATAAAAACAAAAAGGGATGTCTTTGTAATCCACAATTTGAGACTAGGCATGTTCACCCCACTCAAGTACAATCTCTTTCAGAATACCTCTTGATAAGTGGTTGGGATCAATATCCAAGGAACACCCTCATGTACTATGGTTTCCTTATCCAACCCATTGAAGGAAAGTACAATCTCTTTCAGAATACCTCTTGATAAGTGGTTGGGATCAATATCCAAGGAACACCCTCATGTACTATGGTTTCCTTATCCAACCCATTGAAGGAACCAAGATTGTCACCTACAAATTTCATAATCCTTAGATCCCAAAAATGAAGTAAAAATCATGGAAGGCAAGCCTGGATCATCATCCACTCCTTCAGAACACATTTTGAATTAAAGGAAGTAGTCCATGGAAATAAAACCAAGCCTAAAGAACTAAGAGACCAAGGCCCTCCATTCTAGACTACCTCATTATCTAAAATTTCAAAAAGGAAACTGAAGAATCCTCTTCCTAGTTGAGTAATCCTAACTTTGCACTTGGATACATCCACGTAAGAAGATCCAATCTAGGTCACAACATTTGTGAGATATGGTTTTGGGTTGCAAAAAGAGTTTAGTAATGCCCTCTCCTCTACATCCTTTACTCTCATTACAAGCATTTCTCCCATTGGTGGAATCCTTAGTGAACTAGTGAATGGGATACACCTCTTCTTGTCCTTTGAAACCCTATATCCTCCCTTCTAGTTGCCACCTCCCTCAAAAAACCCCTCCATCATCTCTAGTCACATACAACTATCATCTATTCACAACATGTCCACATTATTGTTGATCATCCTTCTTCAAATGTAATCCATGAACATACTCATGACAAACCCCTATAGATTCATTAAGTGAAATATTTGTATAACACTTATTCCATTTCAAATATACTATTGTATGCCCCCAACATATAATGAAACCACACATCATGAATTACTCCATAAAATTTTAATTGAGCAAACAAAATTAATAAAAACTCTATTACATGATTGAGTTGCAACCCTTCAAGAAAATAATATAACCCTTCGTATCTATACTTGCATGGTTCATATACCCCTTCTACAAACTACTAAATCTGAATTACTTTTATATATTAATTTTAAAAAATTATAAATATAAAAAAAATACAAATTTTGTTTTTCCTTTGAATTTATAATGATTTTTTTTTCTCAAACCCAGCATTGAGCATGCATTTTCCATAGTAACAACATGTAAGGGCATGTTTTTTAAATATCCCCACACAATGGATGCTAAAATATGCTTTTATAAAAAAAAATGTTTAAAACGTTTATACTTTAATTTTAGTGTAATTGTATTTTTGTTTTTTTTCAATTTTTTTTTAAGTGAAGAGACATATGCTCATTTTCATAAAGGCTCTGAATTTGTAGATTGTACCTATGCTCACAATTAGGATTTCAATTTGCTTCAATTCTACTAAAGAGTTACTTGGTGAAGCATTCACGAGATTTGGGTCTAGTTTCTAAACAATTCATTATTGGTCGAATGAAAGTGGTGTTGTTATAGGAAGGTATAACTTCATCTAGTTAAATACTCCTTTGTCTCCATTTCAATCATAATGGCTCTTTTATTTCCTACCATAAAAATCCTAGACATTAGTTTAGTGATTGCTAAGCATATTCAAATATTTCTCTATCATCGATCCTAACTTATCACACTTGTGCTATGACCAATATCACTCTTCCTTGGGCTTCTTTCTAGCATGACCTAATTTACAATTTCTTGTATATATTTAGAATAAAAAAAATTGTTGTGCTTTATACCCATAAAAAGTAGATAGACCTCTTCAAAATTACATTACACTTCATAAAAACATTGGAAAAAAATCCTTAACCCACCTTATTTAAATAACTTTGTGACAAATTCTTATGAAATGGAGCAAGGTGGCCCACTTAGCCCACTTTCAATAAGCATTTCCAATCTTATTAATATTATCTAAAATCTAGAAATTATGATTTTGATTACATATGAAGACATAAAGTAAGGTGCCCAACTTTTAATAAATATTCTCAATTTTATTAATATTATTTAAAAATTAAAGTATTATTTAAAAATTAAATAAATCCTTAAATGGTTTAAATGACTTTGATTACATATTAAAAAAATAAAAAACAAAAATCAATTACAGTAAACAATACATTTCATAAACATAATAAATATAAAAATTTTCAAATTTAATATTATCTAAAAATTATAGTTTTTTATTTAATATTATATTTTTTAATTTAATATTATCTAAAAAAATTATATTTTTTTATTTAATATTATCTAATTTAATATTATCTAAAAAAATTATATTTTTTTATTTAATATTATCTAGAAAGTAGATGATTTCTTAAATGCTTTTGATTGCTTATTATAAAAACATTAATCAAAAGCGAAGAAAACACTCACACTATAAATTCCATATCATACTACACAGTGTGAATAATCCTGCTAGTCAATATTCTCTACAAAAATTTCATAATGTTGCAATGATGACCTAAAGCCTTTTGCAACCTTAGGCCTTGAAAATATACTTATAATGTGCAAACTTGTCATGAAATTATCTATTTGAAGACTTTAGGAGATATTATGTCAACATTATTGATAGGACAACCTTTATGGAAATAAAACTCTCCTTGTGCTACTTGGTGACAAGGGGACTAGTAGCTACACAAAACAAAGTCTCGAAGATATCTATTACATATTGATGGGTATCTAAGAGAACCTGACCAACATAGGAAAGGAGCCTTTAGATATTTTTATTTTATTATAATATTTATAAGAGAACTTGGCCAACAAAATCCTTTGAGCCTTGTACGTGTCATTAAGAATTTTGAACCTACTCCAAAATCCTTTTATTATAATAGTATAGTTTTGTCAACAACTAAACAACCTACTCCAATGTCATGGGTTTTATGTAATTTATGCTACCTCCCCAGTTCAACATCGTGCCTTCCTCAACCTCTAGGTCAACATTTGGAACAATATTATAACTACATTATTCCACATGAAGGCATTGGAATGGTGCCTAGTCACAAAACTAGACCAGGTTTCAAAATTCAAGTTCATCTCCGAGTTATGTAGCAATATATTTTGGCATGTGGATTACATATTTAAATATAATCAATTCAATAATGTTGATGGAATATTTCAATTGTAATTTTCTCATCTATTTAGTTTTGTTATTTCTTATGTAAAATAACTTTCTATGAATTTATTAATTACCTTTGTTTTTCCATTTGTTTGATGGTGATAAGGGTACTTGTATTGAAATTAACTTTTGTTAATTTGAAAATTTATTTCTAACTTTTATTTACAAATTTGGGATTTTTATAGCAGTTGATGCAATAAGAGAGTCTATGGAATTTTTAGACATGTTTGAAGAATAAATAAACAAACTCTAAAGCTATAAACTTGGTAGTTAAAGGGAGACAATGATTATACTTGGTTAGATAATCAATCACCACAAAGATAGAATCTTTATTGTCAAAGAGTAGAAAATCTACAATGAAGTCCATAGAAACATCTTTCCATTATTTATCGGGAATGATATTAGGTTAGAAAAAACTAGAATAAGAAAAATTATCTACTTTATTGTGTTGCAAAGCATCCCATTTTGCCACAAATTGCTTAATATTAGACTTCATTTTTTCCATTTAAAATTGGAGGAAGCACTCTTATACGTTTTTTAGAATCCCTCATCATTGGTAGAGGGAGTTATATGATTGTGATGAAGAACCCATTGTACACTAGGAGAGAGGAATTATAAATAAATGTGATTATTAAGGAGGATGAAACTATTTTGGACATTCCAAGTCTAGTTCTTCTTTACATTAAGGATGCCCACTAAAGTCTAATTATAGTATGATTCATTACATAGTCCATGATATTCTTATGTACCCAAACATGCTATATAGTTGATATGGAGTTGAAGGTGGGCGGTATTCCTTTCGTAATAAAACATCCACACCAATATTTTATTTATCATTCATATAGATGTTCTTAAAGTCATAAACTCAAAGGAAGTCAATCCATTTATGTTTAACCTTAATTAGAGTACCTTGCATTAATAGGTGATTGAGGTTGAGGTGGTAAATTTTAATAAATAAATTATTGTCAAGGATGTTTATCCTTAATTAAAGTACCTTGCATTAATTAAAGTACCTTGCATTAATAAGTGTGTTAGTGTCCTATAATAGGTTGTTAGAGTCTTGGTCCGAATTCAATGTGTATTGTAGGGTAAGGTCATGTCATTGGTCTTAAAAATACTATGTCATCCTATAGGAGAATAAGTCAATGTGTTTTATGATTAAGAAGGATATTATAATAAAGTTTGAGTCATGTCAAATAAGTTAGGATGTCTTTGGTGTCCACTTTGTCCTAAAGAGGTATGGGTTGTCATCTCATCAAAAAGGTCATGATGAGGGGTCATGTAGGTCAATCATAATCAATCAATGTCAATATTGTCATGTACAATGAATCTCATAAAGTCAGATCCATTTGTGTCATGTGACATCACTAAGAAAGTAGAGCATTGCACAAACCATAAATTCACTTGTTTGATGTGAAACTGTTGTTGTTGCG
The DNA here is from genome assembly GCA_900067695.1 of Picea abies. Lineage (NCBI taxonomy): Eukaryota > Viridiplantae > Streptophyta > Pinopsida > Pinales > Pinaceae > Picea > Picea abies. The sequence goes on from CBVK0101320317.1 coordinate 10,337, forward strand.
TTTTCACCCTGCAAAAGCCCTTTCCTCTCATTCTCACAGCCAAACCAACATACGCCAACATCATGACGATTCTAGAACGAAAAAGGAAGGTGACCAAAGGTGGTGACATTGTCAGAATTGAACCCCTGGAGTTTGATTAACTAATTTTTTTATATTTTGACCTTTTTTGGAAAGTTGCATATATCAAAAACCCTAATTATTGAAATACCCTAGAAATTTGAAGATTACATGCATGTGCACAATGATTTTGGATTTAGAGTGGACTATTACAGGTGATGAAATCACACTTCTGCCCATACATATGCTAGAGTGTTTTTGTTTTGGGATATGAGTTGTAAATGCAAAATTTGCAGTTGCGCAACAACCTTGTTGTGCAACTGTGACAATCTTGTTTTTTAGCAACAAAAATGTGTTTTTGTTGTCAATTTCAACTCAAAGTGTAATCAAAGGGATAATAAGGATATGGCCACTGATAATGCAAAAACTTAAACAATGTATCATTCAGAGGTTATGTGAGTTAATTTGCTACAGTTTGGCACCAAAGGTTTTTGAGATTTTAAGAAGCAAGTGTCATTTTGAAGGAGGTAAAAGGAATTCTAGGACACCCAATCATCTTTATAAGGCCACAATCATCATCAACCTTCATTTATCATCTTAAGTAAAAAAGAATGGACAAAGTGTGAAAAGGAGTTTCTGCCACGCAAGTCTGTTGTGTTTCTGTTGTAGGTTCTTGTTGTGCAGCAACCTTGTTGCACAACTGTGACATAGCATGTTGCACATATGATTGTTTTAGAAGTCAACTTCAAATTAAGTTTTTGACCAAATGAAAAGTAATTTTTGAAAACTAAAAGAGTTTTTTATCAAGAACATACCAAATAACAAAAACCTCAATTTTTACACAGATATCACATTTTGGGAGATATGATGTCATCTTTGAGGCCTATTTTACGTAATGTCACCAAGCCAAATTTGTTGACAAAGTTCTAGAATTTTTTGAAATTCAACTTGGTGGGCCTCCAACTCAACAAGGTTGACCCCAAATCGATTTGGATATTGAAGCTTGAATATTATTCTCTCAAATCCCATGATTTTCTCTTCAGTTAGCCCATTTTAAGTGAGTCAAAGATCAGATCCTAGATAATAGGATATGGACAGATTTTGCAAATGTCTTATCCCTAAAGCATTGTAACAACTTTCTATCTTTGGGAAAATATGGATTTTGACCCCCTTAGGCTAGAATATGATATTTATATATATATTGAAGGAGGAGAGAGGTCCAAAGGGGGATGAGGGTGAGAGAAAGACTATTGTACTTGCATATTATTTTGAGAATCAATAAAATTATCAATGCAGAAGTCCAGAACTGCCTTTTTCAGAGATTCATGTGTCTATGTTTATCAGTTTGTACCTTCTTATGTGTATCTGATTCCTTGTTTCATCTTTCATTTCAGTGTATGTTCTTCAATATTTAATTGGAAATTATGTGAATGGAATTCATCCTGTGATTGATTCTTTGTTCATGACAATTAAATATTTCATTTATTTCCTCTAAAGTTGCATTTGAAATTCATCTAGTGATAGATGCTTCAAATGCAATGAGATTTTAATCTCATTTCTACTACCATACTACAACGAAAAAGTAACTGAGATGATATAGTCTATCTTGCCTTTGTTTTAGGTTTTTCCATTACTAGTCACTGAGAATTATCCTTTACACTCAATTTTTACTCCATGCCCAATGGATTTTCTCTCTCCCCTACCATCAACCATTTCATAAAATTTATCTTGATCTAGAGATCTAGCCACTGAGCATAAGACAAATCAGTCCTTTTAGTGACTGATTTGAAAGAGAGATCCCTCTCTGGAGTTGGAAGAGCTAGCTTCCAACCTACAAGCTGGTTTGTGGTTACCTCCATAGTTTTCCTCCCGCAACCAAGGGAAATTTCAGAGTGATAACAAAGTGATTGAGGTTGAGGTGGTCAATTTTAATAAATACATTATTGTCAAGGAGGAATTAGATCCAGTGGTGATGATATAAATATGGACAAATTTTTTTGTTATTGTATGTGGATTTGTACCATTATTTAATTTCATTCAATTTCTTTATTTCAAAGCTAATTGGTTTATCATCTTGTGAGATTTTCACACCAAGTCCACATCTAGAATAATTGACACACTTAATGATGAAGTTTTGGGTGAAATTTGGTTTAGTAAGCATTTCACTTGAATCAAGGGCTTATTTCAGACTAACCAATATTATCATTTCTTTGAGCCTATTGATCATTTATTGACTGAGATAGTTCATCTCCTAGGGTTAGGTTTTTGGATGTCTAGGGTTTTGGAATTCATGAGTAATGTTAAAAAAGGCCTCTGGAGCCTCATTGTAATCATTCTACTCAAATGGATGTGCATAGCAGCCACATCTCTTCTCAGAGATAACTACCACCATTCGAGCAA